>VUYV01000149.1:658083-948159 GCA_008711295.1 Anarhynchus alexandrinus | reverse complement strand
CGATCTGGAGCATGTTTTGGTGGTTTTGCTTTGGTGGTTATCATTCTCATGTCCCTCAGTGTGTGTCCCGTCCCCCCACAATGATCCCTAGCAGTATGAGAAGCAGAGAAAGATGCAGCAGGGGGTGAGAGGGGGAAGGTAAAAAGACCCTTTAGAATATAAAGGCTGGTGCCTTCCTTCTCGCTGTGCTGAGTGAAACCCGTTTGTGGTAGTTTGGCAGACTCACAAACACTAAGGTAGGAGCAGCAGCTACAGCTGGTTGGCAGCTGCTGCAGCTCACACTCAGCTTTGAGTTGATCGGTTCAGATTCCTGGGAAATAGGGCTTTTATGCTGCTTTCCTCATCGTGTCTGTCTGTCTGTCTGTGTTTGTGGGTGGCAGTACAACAGACTTCAGTCTCCCCTTCACTGGGAATCATTCCTGAAGTGAAAGTAACCAAGGCAGGAATGTGCAAATGCTTTAATGCAACCCACTTTTGCTGCTCCCGGCTGGGTTCAGCGGCGGCTGCCAGCTGTGGGTACAGCTATGCAGGGGTGTGGGCGGGCAGGAGCTGCTCCCCTGGGCAGGCTATGGTGAGCCCGAGATCGTCTGCCCCTGAACGCATAGCCGTGCCTTTGGGCATGACCCAGCCCCCTCGAGAACCAGCCAACAGTGGGAGCTGAGTAATTTTAATAGTTAATTGTAATAATGCTATTGTGGTCTGAGCAGAACAAAACAGAAATAAGCAGGCTTAAAACAAACAAAAAAAAACCCCAAAAGCAACATAGTGTTATTTTAGAATAAAAGCACATGTAGCTGAACTAATACTCCTGACGAGCAAGGACATGGATTTCTCTCAGGGCATCCTGCAGTCCTGGAGGGAAGAAGTGACCTTATTTGCATTTTTCTTGTTGAATTGCTGTCGGGATTTCTGCAGCACGGCAAGAGAAAATTCCTCCAGGAGAACATGGAAATATCACAGCACTAACACAATATCCTTCAACTAGGTTCCTTTTCTTCCGCCATCCTTTGCCCCTTGCCCTGCCATCTGGCAGCCACCCAGCACTAACCCATGCGTCCGCGTCGCTCAGGTGCGACTCTCATCCTTTTTCTTACAATATATTGTGAGACCAGTAAGCCATGAATACGATACAGAAAGCCCATGAACTAAACGTTAAAGATGGTTTGAATTTTTCCCTGTATTTGTAAAGCATCAAAATTGCTCCTCCCCCCACCCACCCCCCCATTTCCAGAAGAATCTCCGATCCCATGTACACGCTCCCATCCTTCCTCCCCAGCCTTTTTTAAAAGCAGGAGGAGGATCTGCTCTCGCCTTGGACGGGTACATTTGGGTGCTCCTTTCTAAGGTCAGCATTTTGCATTTGAAGTCTATGATTTTAGACGCTTCTCCTAATAAGGAGCATTTTCAATTCTAATCATGTTCTCTAAATTGCTTAGACTCTTTCCCAGCATGATGTCCTGCTCCAATTTTATAGTTAGATAATTAAATTCCAAGCATCGGAGCAGTCAGCTCCTCAGCAGTGTTGCAGAGATGCAGATGTAAGGCGGGCTGCTGTGCACCTTCTCACACTTTAATGGCAGCTGATACAGAGAACAGTGATTTTTTGTAGAAACATATAATCTGTCCGTTTAGAGTAAGGCCACTGTTTCACCAGCACCTTGGCTTCAGCCCGGGCTGGTACGCTCCTCAGTACCAGCTTAGGAATCAGTGACTTCAGGTGCTGCAGTTCACACCCCAGAGCATCAGCAGAAACCTACCTGAGGAATGTTTATTTTAAAATCCAGGCTTTTTGCGAGGGCTGCTCAGAGGTCCTGGGCTGCCGTCTTCCCACAGGAGCGTTAGAGGCAGGATGCCAGGCAGGGCTGTTGACCGTCACCTTTTAAGCTTTCTGTGTGATGTATGCACACACTAACTAAATTATAGAAACAGCATTATGGATTAATTATACACATCACAAGTGTGATACAGCATTTTGATATTTAAAGGATGTATTTTAAATATATAAAAAAATATATGAAACATTTCGAACTTGCTTCACAGAAAATAACTCACCTTGGTTTTGTGCAATGAAAGACTGCAAAATTCTGAATGTAATGTATAATATAACCTTTATTCTTTTTCCTCTAAACTCTTGGAAACTTACATAACAATCGTGCTTTAAGTATGACACCATTTATAGACATTTAAAATGCATCTTAATTTATAAATATTTTACATTTGGTCCATAGAACAGGTTGCAATTTACTAAATAATACTGTACTCTTTTAAACAGGCTCTGTATATATTTTTGAATATGTATATATTACATATATATTTTTATATAGAGATAGATTTGCTTGGTGTTCAGATATTTCCTTATTGCAAAAAGCATATATGATCATACAATAATCTTTTTTTTCAGGGCAAGTACTACAAAAAAGTTACAGCTATTCACAGTTTACACACAGTAGTTCTACAACACTATTTTGTGCTATATGATACGTTTGTACAGCTTTTTGCTAAAGAGCAGGTCTGTCAAACATCTGTCATAATTGTTTACAATCAAACATTAAATACTGCATTTTTCTTAGAACAACATGGGACTCGGTTACATTAAACAAGAGAAAGTTGGAATTTTTATCCTTAGTCTAATGAAATTCACAATTATAATGTGTATGTATCATGTGTAATGTTTGCGGAGGATGTACGGTTTTCCTCTAAATCCCAAAGACTTACAGGACTTTTGTATTTCAGCTATAGCCGGTTAGGATGTAGCTTAGATCTCATAATATTTTACAATTGATCTATGTATGAAACAGTTTAGAATCTACCAAACGTACTCTGAGAGTTTATGATGTAGTTTGAAATACATGTGTATTTTATATATATATTATTTCTACAATAATGTGCTTGACATTCTGAGAATAATACCTTATTGCAAGAACATGTTTGTCACCTTCAGACAAAAACAACGAAAAACCCAACATTCACAGTTAACATGTTTTTCACGTAGTAGTTCTACATAAATTGTGCTATCTAACATTGTACGTTGCACAAAAATTTGCTGAAAAGCATGTTTCATTGCACAGTTCTGTCACAGTCATTTACAATCAAACATCAACTACTGCATTTTCTGTAATCCTTTGTGTCTGTCGTATAGCTGCCAAACGAGAAATGCCGGACAGGGCCAACCACTGCATTTTCCACACAGGGAAAAACTTCCAGGAGCCGAACGGGCTTTCTAGCTGTGTGGCAAATGCAGACTGAGCCCAGAGTGGAGATTTTTGTATATTATTATTGAAATAGCTTTCCCTCATGCCTTCGTCACCACAAATAATATGTAGATGAAACCAAAACTGTTTTCAAAGTGCTAACGATCCATGTTTTATCATTTGCTTATTAGAAACTGTTGAAGTCCTTTAACGGATTAAAAAGAACGGTTGTGAATTAAACCCTAAATTAGAATTACAAGGATAAGCTTCAATCTTTAAGCCATTGATTTGGTTTCTATTTTGGTGGCAATGCAATAACAGTAGAATAATACCAGCATAACAAAAGCTCAAGTGCTCTGAGCTTGAATTGCAAATACTTTGTATTTCTTTTACTCCTGGGAATCTTTAAGAGCTCTTGGATATTACTTCTCATTTTGCTAAAAAAGTTAGAAGTCGTGGGTTTATCTCTAACGTCTGTGATTCACGTAATATCGATATGTTCTTTTTCTGAGAAACAGTATATATATTTTCAAACAAATTTATGACCTTGTTTGAAAGTTATCCTGAAAGGCTAAGCACACACTAAGCATTGACAGCCATTCTATGCCGCATTGCCACAAATAGCCATATCATTTAATTTGCACTAGGAATGTTTATAAAGGCTGTGTCTGCTGTTAATTGAAGGAATTCTCTTCCCCCTCAAATGGCCTCAACTGGGGCAACTGCTAAGGGCAGACTTTTTCACTGGAAATCACTTGTTTACAAAATACTTCGTTCTTTTTGTACAAAACAATTCCAAACTTAATTTTACTCCTGCAAAGTCAGAAATAACAGTCTTGGGATTCAGCGGTAAGAAATATTGATAAACTACTAAAAATCAGCAGCACAAAACTTCAAATAGTCGTGCTAAAAGGTAGATTAAAAAGGTCTTGGCACATCAATTTACAAATTCCAAGGTATGTAACTATTATTGTGAAAGGATAAAAACATTAACAGTCTGTGGATTGCCAGAGAACACAAAACACTGTCAACATCTGAGCTCACGCAATGGTTGGATCATACCCATGGCGATTCCCTTATAGTGGAGATGACCTTTTTTTCTTTTTTTCTTTTTTTTTTGCCACTAGAGGTAGGTAATTATATATTCTCAGACATAAATTTGTGGTCATATTCAACCATATTTTTTGTTTTTCTGGAGTAGTATTTGTACTTTTACAATACAGAAGTTTAGATGTAGGCTTCTTTGTTTGCGGAGTTGCTCTGTTGGGCCTGGTCTGGCCCGTTTTCAGGATGAGTGATGTCTTCACTTGGCTGAATCATTACTTGGATGCGCTGTTTAAAGAACAACAATAAATGTGAGGCAGTCAAAATACCATTTCTAAGGTTACTTTTTTGTTTTTAAAGGGCAATCCTAAACACTTCTGTCTAGGCATTGGAGCTTAAATGAAAAATTCTGTCTATCTCCTAAGGGCCCAAAAAGGCAGTAAGTCACATACACTCAAACCAGCTTTAGCTCTGTTCTCAACATGACAGTGGGCGTTGAAAGACCACACACAAAATGGTAGATGCCACCAGGCATTAACAACTGAGCACGTCTAGGGAAAAGCAATGAGGGGGGCTGCAGTGGGGGGCAGGTGAGGACAGACCCCACTGAGAGCCCACAGGTCACGCACAGAGGCTGCAAGTTTGCAGTGGGGAACTCAAAGCTGGATATCGGACGTGATGGTGACCCTCCCCCAGGGAGCAGAAGGGACTAGAGAGTAACGGCTGCAGCTTCTGGGAGTTACTACCTCCAAGGATACAACAGGTAAAGTAGACTTGTATTTAAGATATTTTATTGCTAGTCCTTTTGTGTTCTCCTTTCATAAAGGTTATCTGCCTCGATTCACATCAAGGAAGAGAGGTTTGATCGTCAAAGCCTGTGGGTGGTGCAGGCTCCTCCGATTACCTGATGGTTGTTTGTCAATGCTTTCAAAAACAAGACCACAGCAAGACTGAGATGAGGAACTGTTACTGTGGACTTAGACAGCTCTACCCGAGAAGCAGCTATATTGCAGAGCAACAATTCTCCCTTTGCACACAAATGTTTCCAATAAGACCAAGGGAAAGATATTCAAAATGTGGCAGCTAAGAATGAGCAGATAAAAAAAAAAAACGGAATTTTTTTGATAGACTTCTCTGAAGCGTCACCAAGTCTTTTAAAATTTGCTGAAGACAAATACTTGGGGATCAAGATCTGAGCAATTCATGAGGCATTGCTCGTCAATTCTGCTTAAGATCATCTGTCCCTTTGCAAAGATGTCTCTGTCAGCTGATTTAGAATATTCCAGAAATTCTGACAAATTCATTTGGACAATCTTTCGTTCCCACAATCATAGAGGACAGCGATATATGTTTCAATACTTATGCTGAAGAAGTGTCTGTTATGCACAGAATAAGATTATTGGTTGGAGAGGGAAAACAAATAAAAAACATGAAGTATGGCAATTGTACGTAATTACGTATGTAATTACTAAAGAGTGTACTGGTCAATAACCTTATTGACATTTCACAGTCCTTTAACAGCATTTCTCTGAGGATCTTAAAATGGATTTAAGTCATACAATGCCCCTCTCACATGGGAAGCATCCTCTCCTTTTAACAACTGGAATAAGGAATCAGGGAGAAGCTAAGAACAGAGTGCAATGAGAAAAAGGCTGCTAATGTTCTTCCTGAAGTAGTTACTTCATAGAAATCCTGTAAATAAAGACTAAAGGGAAGTGCAGCATAATCATAAAATATACTTCAAAGATTTTATGTGTACTTTCTCTGAGCTGCAGCAGAACAAGGCAGCTGTTGGAACTTAGAACAGGCGTAATACAGACCAGGGCTCTCAAATCTGCGATCCCATTGCAGGGAGATGCTCGATAGGGTCACTGTGAGCACACTCATGGAAACCAAGAGTTATGTGGGTTTAGTCCTAAGAGTCTCATTCCAATTCCTTAGCGCATCACCTGCCTTGATATATGACAGTTTGTCTTGCGTTAATAAGGACAAATTTACATATTTTGTAAACTGCTACTTTGTTTTCTAGGTGTAAGGAGCTGGGATGCAAAGTGTCTGGAACTGTCAAAGCCCAGAGATAAGGACCCCATTTAATGTGGTGAATTATGTTTCACAGCAGATGGTACAGACACCGTCTTTGTTTTGTCTGTTTGGTACTTGTTTTTCAGCTCGATGCAAAAATAACTGGGCTAAGCAAGTGAGGCCACAGGAAACATATAGCAGAAAAGAGCTGCCCATCAATCTTTTATCAGACTTTTATCAGTCTTTTACAGGTCTCACAAGATGAAATCATGCGGTCAGGAGAAAGAGAGACTTACCTGTTTTAAGGAGCCTTTCAGGGTTAGAAACATATATGCCATATAGCCTGGTATCAGCACCATCGAAGACAAGGCCATGAACCAGCCAACCCCTTGGCCCCATTTTGGGAAAACGTAACTTCCCATTGTGAGAGGAGTCATTTGGACAGCACTGAAGATAAATACTCCCTGCAAAATACAGTGGAAAAGAAGATTTGGATGAGATTTCCAGTGTGTTCTGCATTCAAGAGTTTTTCTGGACTGACTTGGACCTCCAGCCTGCCTTAACATCCAGGCAAGGAGAAAAGGGTTCCTTTGGTCCCTGGCGACGGTCGCCGGGCACTCGCTTGTAGATGGGGCCGGCAGATCAGTCTTCCCAATGGGGTTTGCAGAAAACAGGCAAATGTCAGCCCACTGCACTGACTGATTCCCCGCTAGCTTAACCTCTAGTGTGGGAATGGGTAAATAACTGAACTGTAATTCTGAAATTGTGAAATTGTTTGTTTGTTTCTACCAATTTTCTTATTGGAGTAATAGTATCAGTAGAGTTCTAGGAGTCAGCAACAGACTCCTAGAGGCTCTGAATAAGAGTTCTTTAAAGCCTGGCTCTGCACTGACCTCTCTAATATCACCCCCTAAGAGTGCTTGGACCAGAGGCTTTGATGTCGTTCAGACCCTCTGAATAGACTCATCAGGGAAAATGAGGACAGTCAGAACGGAAGCGGCAGTTCAGTAAGTGGCCACAGATTTGTCTGTATAACAAAACTTATGAAATTCAAAAACCACTTTGAATTTTTCAATAACAAGAGACGTAGAGATAGTTTCCCAAGATGTTTCTTACCAAACTTAATGTTTCAAGTTAACACTATGTTTTCACATACATAACCTACATCTCAGATTATCCACGTATGCCGGTATGGGAAATCCACTGGTACTAGTGGAGTCCTCGGATAACCTGCACAAAATCAGAGGGAAGGGGGCCATTGGGAAAGATGGGGGTCCTGGGGAATAACACCTGCATACACATGTATACTGTACCATTGATCAGCAGCACTTGTGGGTTGCTTTTGTGTTGTTTTCGAACAGATGACCTGTAAATACGGTATTTTTTCCTTTAAGTTCCCAAGGAAAACTCCTATCCTGGTCCGTTTCAAATGTCTAAAACAGCCTGCATCAGGGAAACCTGCTAAACTGAACCAGCAAAGAAGGAAGCTCATTCTGGTCCCAGGTTCAGGCCTTGTGCAGAACATACTCTCCAAAAGCAGAACCTCGAGTGGCAGATTTTATTAGCACATCATCACCACCTGTGAATTTGCACTGGACAACAAATTCTGTTGAAGACTTTACAAGACAGGAGAAATCTGGTAAGTTTTACATACAATATTGGTCATCTTCCTACTATATCACTGAAATAAACAAAGTGCATTTTCTATGCCTTCCTGAAGACTTATTTTCAGAAAAATGATCGCCTAGGTAGAGATGAACCAAGGAACCCTCAGTATAAACACATTTCTGTGCCTCTCTTTAGTGCTCTTTGCTGTTTTACAGCCTTGGGCTACTTATAAGGGAATATCAGAGAAATATCAGTGAGTGGGAAGTATTGTGTCATGTGTAATAGTGTCTACTTGATTACGTTTTTTTATATTGCATCTGGGTTGACTACATTACGTGTAGTAAATTTACATTTCTTTGCTTATTATTTCAAGTTGTACTGTATGGGCTTAGCTGGGTAAATCTTAAAACCTGGAAAAGACTGTACTGTTGTTTCCAGTGCACAAAATCTCTGCAAGGTTTGCCAGAAAAAAAGGTAGCCATGTAGTATAAACTGAGTAATATATTCCACAGAATCCCGTGAGAGAAGAACATCCGTTTATAATCCTAGTCTGTTACCAGAATAGTGCCTGTCAAGGAATTCGGTTCGTTTTGTGCATATGGAAAATTTAGACTTTCGAGAGATTGCTAAATTTTATGTAAGAATACAAGAAATGGTCAAAATTTGTTTCTGACAGTTTTCTATCTCTGCCAATCAAACTCCTGAAAGTTACCATTTCCAGAGGACCAATACAAATCTTGAAATTGCACAAGGCTTCTTTTCTTAGGGCACAGGCTTCCTCTAATAACACTGGGTTTTGCCTATTGTCTTCAATGCAATTGCTCAAATCCTTAAAAAGGAATGAGGTCAGTGCTAACATGAACCTGTCGGAGTGGAAATGACAATGCTGTAGTATATTGGCCACCGCGTTTACATCCCTGGAATCATATAATAAAAGTTTGTTCCTTACTGCCACAATGATAGGAGTGAAAAATGACCAGCAGAGTTTCCACCAGATGCAGGGTCTGTATCCCACCATCTCTTGGATGTTGTCATAAAATCTATTAACACCTAAATGTAGAAAGAAGAAAGAGTATAGAAACATACCAGGTAATGGATTCAATTGAAAGCTCAGTGGTTTTGAGAGACACTGTCGTACACGATGAGGTATAGTTGGAAGCTCTACACAGCCCCCAACATAACTTTTCACCTATCTGAACGGGAAAGAAATGTGCAAACTCAGAAGCACCAAGAATCATTTGTTCTCATTCTTCCACATCATAATTAAATAATTACTGACCAGTAAACTTATTCCCATGCAAAGGATGAGGAAACCTGCACATCTGAAGGTCAGATGCAATAAATCGTCCTTGGTTAATTTAAACTCTAAGTCTTATTAGAACAAGAGATTTAGAATGATATTTTACAAATTAAATTTAAAAAAAAAATAATCCTAGTGTTAACCAGCTTCACTCTGTGTGGATATATGCACACCAGATACATGCACAGCTGCGTATGAAATCAGAGTAGCCCTTCTGCTGCTGTTACCTACCAGCACTCCATCATCTTCTAGAAGATATGTCTATCATATTATTTATAACTTTGTATTTGATTTCATCAGTTTTTTAGCTGGTGTATTTTTCCATTCGCATTTGCTGGATTCATATGCAGTATCTCTCCCCTATAAAGTGCTCTTAAGCCCATTAAAAGCCAGCAGAAAGACTGCAGTTATCTAGCTCTGAATCAGTTTTGTGAAATAAGCTGAAGTGCCTTAGTAATCAGGGGAGTAGGTCCTTGGACTACCTAACACAGAACTAAGGTCAAATGCACAAATACTCTGGCAAGAATATCATACGTATTCATTAATCTTTATACCCAGAGCTTCTCAGTCCAGAATTCTGGATATTTTAGGGCAATTATGCAAGATCAAACTGACCAAGGAGCCTGGCTCTCACTGTAAGATCCTAGAGTGACAGTGTCATTTCTGGAAATGAAACATTACGAAGTCCAAAAGACTTAAGTCATTATGTTGCGAACAGCAGTACTTAACACCTCGGAAGACCCAGACTTTCCAAGGAAGGGGGACAGGAACAAAGAGGGCGATGTCACCTATTTAGTATTTCTGAAACACTTAGCATCTAATGACTTTCATGGGGTGTTTAAAAGAGGCAGAAGTACCTTCCACAAGCCAACATTGAGTTCTCAGTGGAATGATGTGCATATAAAACAAGGCCTGTTTCAGTTCCACCCTCAGCATGTGCACACACAAAAGAACAAATCAGTAGATGAAGTATCCTTCTGATGTGCAAAACTTATGGAAAAAATAAAAACCATGTTGTTTACCGTAGCACCAGGATATTGAGATGCACTCAAAGAATACAAGGAACAAGAGACTCATTCCGCTGGCAGAGTAGTAGTCAAAAAGCTTAAACACATAGATTCCACCCTACAACATATAAGAAGGAAGTGTTAAAATAAATAGTAAGGACTCTAATTTCAAGACAGATTAAAATGCAAGCTAAAAACTAACAGTGGCAAATAGGTTAGGGACATATTAATGTAAATTAATTAAAGTTAACAGGTTAAAGTCTTACAATGCTTGAGGTCAATACTGACAAAAATCAGATTACCGGTAGAATTCAATTAACTGATTTGATTTCACTTTACTCCTTTTTGTTCAACAATTCAATCACTTCCCTGAAATAGTTTGCAGTCCAGTAGATCACAGAAGCAATGGAGAACATCCCTAGCTACCACTTGTTGGACTGCATGGCAGACTGTAGAGATGTGTATTTTCTTGTCCCCTGAAGCATGAAGCAGGCTGCACTGCACCCACGGACTACAGCCATTTTACACTTATAAGTTCACATCTGCTGCCTGAAGTCTTTAGACAGTGTCAATGAGTGATAGATCCCTGCCACTTCAATGGTTTGTAATGATTCCTGGTTAGGGCCGGGGAAGGGGGAAATAACACTGATGCTGTATGTCAGACATAAGATCATATTCTTCTACAGAACATACCTGAGTAATATTGGACAGTCCTATCAGATAGGAAACAATGCATACAACTGCAATGAAGATTTCTCTTCGATTGCGCAGTAACTTCGGAAATTCATCCACCAAAGCTGTTATGAATCCTTCCACAGTGCAGAACTGCAAGCAGAGTTAGAAAGAAAATACAGTGCAATGCACTACAACAGTGGGATTACATTGAGGGGAGGAGTTTTCAATACTACTCATCACTGGGCCTTACAGCTCCATTAAATGATAAATGAAAATTCACCTGACTTCAGTGGAAGTAGTGCTTTTGCATATCCTCATTTCTGTCTAAAAAGATTTGTGCAAAAAGATTTCCAGCTAGAAAACCACTCAAAATTCCAAATTATGAACTACAGCACGTGCTTTAGGAAGTTAAAGTGCTCTTTCTTGTGACAGAAGACAATACACCTGCAGTTGAAGGCTTTGACCCCTAGATCCTTCAAAAACGTACACTTCTGCCTGTGATTTACTCACGCACATGAAAGCAATAGACACAACAAGTGTAATCAGATCAGTGCTTCAGAGTGAAGCTTAAGGACGCAAGATTGATTCTCATATGTTATAAATCAAATACTTTTTGTATCCCCAGAAAAGTCAATGCAATAGTAAGGTTTTTGCTGAAGATGTGGTCTTCCAAATGGAAAGCACAGCCATACTTCAGATTTTTACTGAATGTATATATTCAAAATAAATGTCATTATGATGGCTCAAAAAATGAAAAACAGGAGGTATGTAAATTTCTATTAATCTCCAGCAGTGCAATCAGAATTTAACCAACAGATTTATTTCCTAAAAATTATAGCACATGAAATGTTTCACTGACAGACAGAAAATGAAGAAAGCATGACAGCCTGTAGATATATATTCTTTTTAATAATATTCGACTACCTTCCTCAGCTGTTAGTTGCCTAGAGACAAGTTCTTTCAAGAATATTTTTGACCCAATTAATTCCACAGTAGTTTCCCCCTAGATTGAGCAATAGGTTTTAATGTCAAGCCTGAAGCTTACTGAAAAACAAAGAAATAGAAAAGATATATTTTCAGCTTCCTTTCATGTTGCAGGATAAAATGCCCTCTTCGTCTTTTCTGTGTTTTGGTTCACAGGCAGAAGTCAACTTGGATTTAGAGAAAATGATGGATTTTCTTTACTGAAAGACCAGTACAGTACTAAGCTAGTAATTCCCGTATTTCTTTAATTGCTATGAAGACTGTACTAATGACTGTGAGGTGCTGGTTTGACAGCTGCAACTGATTGCAGGGAGATTAACACATCTGCCTACGATTGGTCACACACAAATGACAAAACATTTCAGCAGGCAGAAGGGACGTCCCTGACAAAGTAAATCCGGAAAGTATGCTTTGAAAAATACGACAGGCTGCTTTCTTTGGTGCTTACAATATAGTTGCTATCTGTATAAAATTACTACTGATTCATGAATGCTTTTGTTGGACATAGTCCTTTCTAGCACGTAGAGTGCTTTTTCTTGTTCTGTGTGATTTTTTGTTTGTTTTGCAATAAACATTTTTTAATGATTGCATGAGCTAATTATCTCATTATTTAATCTAGACAGTAACTCTGGAGAAATACCTTATTTGGATTTGTAAAACCTCTAGGTTGTGCCTTCCCATTAACTTCCAGTTGTCAGATACCATCTATAACTCTTAGCTGAGGCCTGAACCAACAAAGTCCTGATCCCTACCATTGGGAAGTGATTTCAGAACATGCGAAGATGCAGAATGGCTTCACTAATGAACCTACTGCCTCCTGAATTTGCTCCTGACATTCACATGCTTAAAACAAAATGTGTCCTGCATCTTTTTGCTCCACGTGGTAAGTTATGAAGTCGCCTTTCAGAAATATTTGTGCCATCTAAGTGTCTCCTACATTCATGAACACTGCAAAGGTATTCTTAGCATTGTGATGGAACAGTTAAGATTTCAAAGAAGGTTCCTTTCATCTGCAGAATAAATTTTCTGCGCATTTTGTATATGCTTCCAACAGTTCATGAAAAAGCAAAAGTGTCTTAGTATCAGAAGTGTCTTAGTATCAGTTTTTGACTATCCCAGGCTCCTTGAACCTCTCAGTCCTTCCTGCCCTTAGTACCTCCAGTTATTTATCTGATTATTCCAGAAACCGTTCTGTACCACTCACTGCTGGCAGTGCAGAATGCATAGAGAGAGGCCAACCTTGCAGAAAATTTGTCTTTGTTATTAATTTTTAGACCAGTTTTACCTGGCTGTCAATTCCGAGCATAAGCAACATGGAGAAGAACAGTATTGCCCACAAAGGAGAAATTGGTAACTGTGTCACTGCTTCTGGATAAGCTAGAAATGCCAGTCCAGGGCCTGGTAGGAGAAACAGGAGAGAAAATGTCAATGTTATTGATTGGGCGTTGTGATTATTTGCTCCTGTTGACACACAGGTTTTAGGTTTATTTGAAGGACTGAGCTACGGATGCAGCATCTGACCAGGGATTTCAGCTCAATCACTGTTCACCAATCAAGAAGTCAGTGCATGTATCTTGCTTTTAAAATGAACCAACCAAAACAAAGCAGAAAAACCCCAAACCCCAAACCAACCAACCAAGCAAAACACTAGATGCGGTTCAGAAGCTGCTCCTGAGAGGCACCTTTGTATAGCAAAGACAGGGAGTGTTATCCTTGGCTAGGATTACATCTTCAGCTACTCATCAGCTTTCTCTCCCTCTCAGGTAGTTATTGATAGCTGTAATCTTCTGCTTTGCACCAAGTAGTTCAGAAGAGAAACAAAGACAGCTCAGAAATGGAGAAGACACTTTCCAGCATATACAGTATTCCCATTTGCTATTCCATTCCATTAATTATCTTAAAATACATATTTTAATAAATTATGTAGTTGTAAAGAGGCAAACCTTTCCATTTGTGTTCCTACTAACTGCCGATGGGGGCATAGTGTTGGAAGGAGAATATAAATTCTTATTAAAAAAGAAGGAGCTCTTTTTGTTGTTATAGCATGGAAACCAGCTGATGTCAGGTTAAGAGTGAAACCTGTAGCAAACTAAATAATCACAGAAATAAAATTAGTGTGCATCACCTAAGGGGGGTATCCAATTTTTCAGTTTCATTAAAAGTAATTCTGTCTGTGATAATTGGTTGGATGTGTATAGCTTTCAAACCAGTGAAGCAAGGATTGGCATTAGACACCTGAATTGCCACAGTAAATGCAGCGCAGATTTGGAAACACTTATTTGCTCGCAACAGCAGAAATCATAGAATCATAGAATCATAGAATGGTTTAGGTTGGAAAGGACCTTGAAGATCATCGAGTTCCAACCCCCCTGCCATAGGCAGGGACACCTCCCACTAGACCAGGCTGCCCAAGGCCACGTCCAGCCTGGCCTTGAACACCTCCAGGGATGGGGACTCAACAACCTCTCTGGGCAACCTGTTCCAGTGCCTCACCACCCTCAAAGTGAAAAACTTCTTCCTAATGTTCAATCTAAACCTGCCCTCTTCCAGTTTGAAGCCATTCCCCCTTGTCCTGTCACTACATGCCCTAGTAAAAAGTCCTTCCCCAGCTCTCCTGTAGGCCCCCTTTAGGTACTGAAAGGCCGCAATAAGATCTCCCCGGAGCCTTCTCTTCTCCAGGCTGAACAGCCCCAACTCCTTCAGCCTCTCCTCATAGGAGAGGTGCTCCAGCCCTCGGATCATCCTCGTGGCCCTCCTCTGGACTCCATATGATTGGAATGCCTTCCAAATGGCAGTAGTAAAAGCAAAATAAGATAAATATGTTCTTAATTTGACTCTGTTACACATTCCACCAAAAGGCAGCTACAGCTTTTAATACTACTATTTGTTTTACAAAGCTGTATAAAAGATCGCAAAACAACATGTCTCATGCTGCTAAAAAAAGCATCAGTTTCTGAGCTTGCTAGGAGGAGTAGAAGCCTTAATTAAAAGGTCAGATTTCCAAATATCCTTCGCAATTACTGGCCACAGCAGGTCATGCACATCTTTGAAAAGGCTATTGTCTTAGGTACCTTAAAATGTATTTAGGAGCTTAATATGATATGAAAATACTGTTTTGTTTGCAGGTGTAGTCTTTACATAGTTACATCCATATCAAATGCATAAATCCAAGAAGCTTATTTCACACACCACTGACTTTCCAGAGCATTTTTTGACAACAGTATATGCCATCATAATTTTTTTTTTGCTAATTTCTTTAACGTGTAGTTTATTGGAGATTATTTTCAGGGTTTAAATTCTCTGCTTTTCTAACTAAGGGAATATTTCATCAATGGGATATGTTTTCTAGTATAAAAAGACATATTTTGTCCACCAGCAACCTCCAACCAAGCTTTCAGTTATCGGATCCCTCCCTGTGGCCAGAACTGCTAAATGAGTATCTGGTACACCAGCTGGGTCAGGGCAACCATCTGCTCTGCTCCTTTAAGCTTTTTCATCTGGAAGAAAGACAAGGAACTGAAAAAAAAAAAAAAAAAGCAGAATCCTTCCATGGACATCTTACTGCCCTAAGTAAAATGACGTTCATAATAAAGCTTTCCCATAAAATTGGCTGATAGCTGTAGGTCTGAACAGGTGAGAAATGGATCTGCCTCAAAGGGCTTAACCTCAAGAAACAATAAAAAGAACTTAAAAACCTAACTGAATTTGAGAATATAGGCTCCTAAAACATAATGACCATTATTCCTCCTTTCAGCTTGCTTTTAAGAATTTCAGTAGCAAAAGGCTCATAATCTGATGCCACAGCTAAGCACGGAAGCAGCTAACTGTGCTGCCACCTCTTGTCAACGCGTTCCCTGTAAGCAGTATTCATCAGCATTCATTGTGTCAGCCCAGGACGAGTCTCTGGCTGACCGCTCTCCACACCAAAGGCCTGACTGCACGAGGCAGGCAGGCAGGCAGGCAGGCAGTCTGCTCGACATGACGTGATTTTGCTGGTGCTGCCTTGAGAGGTTTGAAACAATGCTCTCCCTTTTGCAATCGGTACGGGCAACTGAAATGATGGGGAGCGGAGGCATGTTTGGAGGGAGGGATTTTGAACAATTATATGAAGCAGTTGGATACAACATACAAATACAAAAAATAACTGATGCCACTGAACAACTTAGAGAAAAATATTGGATACCTGATGCTGCAACATCTGCAATAGGCCTCTTTGTGACATTAGCCATGAATCCAACAATGGAGAAGATGACAAAGCCAGCAAACATGCTTGTGCATGAATTTATGCAGCACACTATGATGGAGTCCCTGAAATAAAGGGAAGGTGCTTTAAGCAGTAGGTAAAGCAATGCTACTGTTCATCAGTATATTACCCTTTTTTTCCTGTGAAAAGATTTTGTGATTTAGGATTTCACAGTTCAGGCTCCATTTCATGCCGGACAAGTCATACTGTCTCTCCCATTAGTGTAAGTGCACTTATACCTCTCATTCCTAGTTAGATATAACATTTAATACTCAGAGCTGAGGCTACACTTTATGTCAATGATACAGTACACCGCAAGACAGAATCCAGCTCCAGCTGAGACAGGGAAGTGCCACTGTAATATGCGCAGGCATCTGCTTACCTGTAAACATTATTGTGGAAAGGGTTGTAACTTCCAAGGGCAATCAGTGAACCAAGACCCAAACCATAGGAGAAGAAAATCTGTGTGGCAGCATCCAGCCAAACCTGATTGCAGGAAATAATTTTTTTAAAAATCTGTTTCTGCACTTGAGGAGCAGGTCATATGTCTGAAAGGTGAACAGTTAGTAGTGAAACTTTTGTTTACAAGGAGTGAATATTTACCTCAGAGTCTGAAAGCTTACTGAAGTTGGGAGTTATATAGAATAAAATGCCTTCCTTTGCTCCAGGCAGTGTTACACCACGGAAGAACAAGATAAGCAGCATAACATAGGGATAAGTAGCAGAGAAATATACCACCTGATGTGAAGAAACAAGACATTGTAAGTGTGGAAGGAAGAACGATCTGTGCTTGTTAACACTTCAGAAAATATGTGATCCCTAAAAACACTGTAGCAGCAACTGAGACTTTTAAAATTGAAGCATTTATCAGCGGAAAAGCTTGGTGAGGAAAGGGGAGTGCCTACTACAGAATTCCCAAAATACCATGTCCGCAAGGCTGGTGGCTGTTGCTGACTTTCCCGAGGGCGGAATTTAGTGGGCTGGGATGTTATTGCACAAGGGGCTCGTGCTTGTCTTTTTTTGTATTCAACAAGGGGAGCTCCCTGAAACACAAGGTTCTGGTACACCTACCCTGCTTGTAGAACAACATTAATTTAAAGTTAAAGTACTACCCTGTATTTTTAATACTCTCTCCTCACCTATGTTTGATATGGTTGCCCTACAGAATCCTACTCTCTTGCCTTTTCAAAAGCGTTATAAAAAAAAAGACACTATGAAGTCAGACTCCAAAGAAACACTCAGCCCTTTTTTGCCGCCTTCTTTGCAGACACGAGAAATAAAAAGGTTTGGTCTGAGCTCAACTAGGCCGTGTTCAACATGCAGCTTGAAGTGGGTCACAACTATCGTGGCAAAAGTTAACAATTCATTCTTTCAGTGTGAAAAAATCCTAGTCCTCTACACCAGGCCTTCGGTTTCATAACCCAAGCCTTCGGTTGCCACCAGGCCTCATGGCTGTGGCTTTTCATTTCCCTAAGAGTTCTTCCTGCTGTTTTAGGTGGGGGGAGAGAGGTATATGCCAATGTCAGATGCTGTTGCCTTTTCATTCCTGGAGAAAGGTCTGCCAATAATATAATTTCCTTTAATTCATTAGTAAATTCTATTTTGTACTCAGAAACCAGCCAGGCTCCAGGAAGCACAGCATGAGAGCGTGCCTGTGGTAAGAACCACCTATGGCTATCATTTATCATAAGGAACGCAGGGAGGAACTCTTATATGCAATACAGCTTCAACACTTACATATTTAAGTCCAGCAAGAGCTGTGCAATAAATGAAACCAGAACACTGCATCCTCACTCTATTTCTGTCCCAAATAGCTGGAATATTCATCCCAGTAACAAGCAGACATATTTTTAGACAATTTTATACCTGGCAAAGCCAAGAAGTCTATAAGTGGACATACCATCCAAGACTGTGGTCAGAGCTAGCTACAGAGGAGCTGGCTCTTTCAAAAACACGGCGCTGTATCAATTCAAGAAAAGATAGAAATGAAATACTTCACAGAGCTATTCCAGAAAAACTATCCCCAGTGCCTCTTACCTCAAGAATTTTCAGAATATTTGAGTAAAATGGGCATTTTTAATTGAAATGTATTTACAGTACTTTTTAACCTTACCTTTCCGGTCCAGCCTACCCCCTTCCAGATACAAAAATACACCAGAATCCAGGCAATTGCTAGAGTAATGGCAAGCGGCCATCGGATTTGCCCCGGTTTTTCCAATCCATCAGTCATTTGGTGCATGTTGCGTCTAGAATAAGCCAACAGAATGGTGCATTTGACAACAAATTCAGAAGATAGTATATGAATGACAACAAGCTGATCCTTGCATATGCACAGGAACGATACAGAGAAAAATTATCAGCTTACTCCCAGAATTCGACTACGGCACTTGTCATGTTGGTGGTGTTTGCTAAGGTATAGTTGGAGAAGCAGCGGTCAGTGTTCCATGGGTTCTCACAGTGTTTCCAAGGAAGAGTCTATTTAAGAAAGAGAGAGAGAAAAAACCTAAATAGTCAAACACTTTTTAAGTAAGCACTACCTCAGGTATCTCTCTCTTTACTAGAAATGACAGTTGAGCGGAGAACTAACATACTTTGAGTTCTGCAGTGCACTGATGTCCCTGGGGTGCATGTCTGCCACATAAGTTCTTTACCTTCATATTAATTGTGTGAATCAGATGTGAAAATATTTCTTCCTTTCTTTAATACATCAGCCCAAACGTTTTGGAATCTGATACACCTCTCAGCATGTGCGAGTATATTGAGTGTGCTACAAGAAACAAGGGCAGCAGAAAGGACCTCCTGGAGGTCCTGTTACCTCTTGTTGCGCTACATGTAATAAAGGTGTGATGGTTATTGATCAGAGATTTCCACTTTCCCCTCAGGTCAGAGGACAATTAGAAAAATGTAAACTTTCTATTTTCTGCATGCATTTTCTACATGTGTGCATTACATTAAGTTATCTTTCAGAAGTTCTGAGAAGCAGAACCTGTTTCCTCATGATATTCATTGGAATGAATCTCATTTAGATACAACTTAGATATTCTTCTTATGGACAATCTTGGAAAATCCTCTCACAGAAAATGTTGTATCAGGGTACTGCATGTTTTAAATACAAGGATAAGAGGCTTCAAGGGACTTAGAAGTTAATATTCATCTAATATGGGCCAGTGCACCACTTCCAGACTATGACTGACCTTTCACATCAATAACAAATCTGAGGATAACAAAAAAAGAAATTACCATGTCACTCCCAGACAGTAATTAATGCAAATTTGGTCAATGGACAATTCTTTGAAGCCGAGAACAAGCAAGCAATTTGTAGAAGAGACAACAATTGAACAATAATGCATTAATTATTGAGACTTATGTAAGAATGCTTCTTCAGATGGCCAAAACCCACAACTCAGACAAGACCTACTCAGCTGATGAATCATCCTTGAGGGGAAAAAAAGGCAGCTAAAAATAAAGTTAAAAGGAAAGAAAACACAGTGACAATAACAACAATGAATGGAAGTTCAGAGCTAATCAAATAAAACCTTCCATTCCATGGGGATTTCTTTAATAAACCCCTCCACTATTAAAACACATTGCAATGATACTATTTCCCAAAAGGCTAACATTTGTGTGGCTGCTATTGAATTAAAAAAAAAATCAGCTATACACTAGAATTTTTCTCAGGGGAATGACTAGCCTGTAGGCTCAAAGGCAAAGGGGTACTCGTACTCTCGTTAGCATTGCCAGGACAAGGAGCCCAAAGCCTGAGCGTGACTTGCAGCTGCCTGGCAGGTAAGCAGAGAAGCAAGCAGGCACGCTTGCGATTAAAGCGCGGGGACAGGTAATAAGTGAAACTAAAAGGATACAGATGAAAGAGTTGCGGCTCTGAAGATTAAGATGAGGAAATTTAAACAAATTGTTAAGAATGAGAAGCCTGTGGCACCAAAATGACCTATTAATATGTTTCTCCACTGGCATTCTTGGAACGGAATATTTTCCTCACAGTTTTCTATTCTACATTTCTTGTGGAGGAAAAAAAAATAAAAAAGGATTTTTACAAAATAGTTTTCCTTAAGTAAGAAATGGCTTATCCCACTGATTTCTATGCATTTTGTGTTAATCTCACACCTTTACAATGAGACAGATTAATCAGCTATCTATATATCACTTTGCTTTACATTCCACAAACAATTCCAACCCCCCCTCCACCACACACACTTACAGTGGTAAAGGAATTATACAGGTAGTATATGGCCCATGAAATAATCACAATGTAGTAAATATTTAGCCAAAATGAAAGGACTGCGGCAGCTAGTCCCACACCTGTAAAGAAAATAAAAAGATAGAAAAGAAAGTAACTTTTAGTAATGTCTGTGCAAATGTCTGTTGAGGAGCTGCAGTTCAGAAGGACAAATACAACATACGGGGCAGATAGCTTCTACAAAATTTGGTAAATGGTGAGTTAAAATGTTAGAAGTACCATTTTAAAAGGTCATTAATTTGGGTGATAGTTCAGTCATCCATAAATTTAATCTTAGTGTCCAGTTCTCTGTGTGTTGCAGTAAGCAGTCACATCTGCTGCTGCTGAGATTTTGCAGTAGATTTTTGCTTCTAGGGAAAAGAGCTAATTCAGCTCATTTCTGAAAGAGCAGTCCTACAGAAACTTCTAACAGCTAGCCAGTTAGTACATTGATCAAAGTGCTTGATGCTTACTAGAATGCTGTTATGTCATCTCAGACTAAAGAAATGTCAGGCGTTCCCCAATGAGGATGCCTTGTCTTCTACTCCACATGGAGACTTCAGGAGTATTTTAAAATATTCAGGCTGGTGATTGTTGCCACATGACACTAAACAGGAGGAAGCGCTCAAAACAATCAGTATAATGCAAAGCAAGGTCTGCACTTTGCATTGTGCCCCCTACCAACAGCAGTAACTTGAGCAAAGTTAAAATACTTATCTGTGAGAAACATTTTCGTGTCTCTGGGTTTTCCCAATACAAAATTTCCCAGAAAAAAAACACTCTAAACAAACTTGTAGCTTACCCTGTGCTAATTGTCAGTCCTACTGTGTGAAGCAATTTATAACTCAATGTGTAACTTGCTCCTCTACTGGTCCAGAAGTCAGCTCAGGAACTCTTGGGTGTCAAAGGATTTGAGATTAGACGGTGAAAAGCACAGTTTGCGAGTTTTTTAAGTCTATGCAGAATCTAGATTAAACCCCTGAGGTTCTAGCAATGAGCAACCTCAAAGTAGCTAAAAATCTAAGTGTGGAGTGAGCTTGTCTTAAGCAATTCAGCATGAAATTGCCATCTTTGAAGTGCCTGGCTTTTGAATTTCAATAAAGAACAACAGGAGATACAAACCTCGGTGATCTCAAACAGAAACAATATTCACCAAATTGCTGTGAACAGAGATCCACAACTGCTCAGACAACTATTGCTAGATTTAATATGCTATTTTAAACAGGTTTTATATGTTCCTAATAAAAAAATAAAAGTTTTTAAAGTTCAAAAATAAGTTTGTTGAGATTCTAATGCCTAACTCTTGCTACTTTTAATGGGGAAGGAATAAGACAGCGTGTTTCAAAATTGTCAGTTACACCTCAGAAAATTAGAGTTTTCTGTAGAAAACGATGATTTAAGTAAAAACATGAAGGCATAGAGAAACATCTTTGCCCTGTCACTTTGTGCAGCTTCTGCAACTTGGAAACAAATGGAAAGTAATCCAAATTCATACTGTACCTTTGAACATTGGAGCAAGCTTCCACACTCCAAGGCCTCCTATAGATGTATACTGACCAAGGGAACACTCCAAAAGAAACAGTGGCACTCCAGCAAAAATTAAAGTAAGGAAATAGGGAATCAGGAATGCACCTAGAAAGAAATAAGAAAAAGTCTGTTACAGTGGGGAAAAACACTACTGAGTTTCCACTGTTTCTATCCCTATTATATGTGAAAAGAAACCCAGGGTTTTTTGCTCTTAAGTGTAACATTTCGAAGAAGTTAGTGGAAAGCACATGAACACTTCTGATCCATTATCTCAAGAGATGAAAGTAAGGGGAAAAATATATCTCCTAGTCATTTAAATATTTTCTGTTTAAGTAAAAAGCTAAAATCCAAAAGACTGGATTTTGTTGCCTTCATCTATCATAGGAGCATGCAGATAGCATAAAGGTTTTAACCACGACTGGCTGCTTTCCAGCTGAAGTTAGCCTTTTATGGTATGCTCAGAGTCAGTATTACAAGCCGTATGCAATTCTCTCAAAAACTCAGTCCAAAAGAAAGGGCTCTGAAAGGCTGGAGGACAACGTGCTTTTGTTCTGCTCCAATACCTTATGGTCTTTTAAGAGCACCTGCCAACTAGAAGTTAGAATAAACTCCAGGGAAGACCTCAAAGAAGAGCACCACACTCCAAAATGGCTCCAACCCTCCTGGATAAGTGTAAAGAAAAAAAAAACAAAACAAAACCAAATCCCCCCAAAAACTCCAAGACCAAAAAACACCTACACAGATGAAAAAGCTATTAAAACCAAGTTGTGTTTTACTGATAATTTTTATGGTGAATTCTAATATACAAATATATCAGAGGTTGTAGAATGAAACAACAAACATACCTCCACCATTCTTGCCACAAAGGTATGGAAATCGCCACACATTCCCTAAACCAATGGCATAACCTACACAGGACATAAGAAAGTCAAATTTTCCTTTCCAAGTATCTCGGTCTGGAAGATCCGTCTTCTTCTTCTGCACTTTTACTACCAAGGTTTTAGGCTTGTCATTGGTGATGGAAGCATCAACTTCCGTGGAGATCTGTCCATCTGCCACTTTCGTCCCGTTTGTCGCCATGTCTCTGGGTTTCGCTGGAGAGGCTCTGGCAGCGGCCGGACGAGAGATTTCAGCACCAGTCCACGTGGACAGCAGCTTTGCGGCTGGCGGTGACCCGAGCGGGCAGCTACGGCTTCGGCAGGAAAATCACAGCCCCCCAGTGCCGGGATGGGCTCTCAGACAGTCCGCGACCCCCCGCCGCCTTCTGGATCGACCTGTAAAACACAAGAACACAGAATTCAGACTTGCTTCACCGGTACTTTACACAACTTAAAAATGTACAGTGACCAGAGATCTTGCCGCTGAAAAGGGCTTTGCAATGCGGGTGTCTCAATGAAGAATCGGGCTCTGCCATTTGATTTTTTTCTTAGTGACTCAGTAGGAAGCAGGGCAGAACTAACATAGTGCCGCAAAACAATCTCCAAGCCACAGTTACTCATTTTTTTCCCTATAGATCTCTTATGAGTCTACAAAACCAAAAAAACTTCTAAAATCATAGATTCATAGAATGGTTTAGGTTGGAAGGGACCTTAAAGATCATCTATAGTTCCAACCCCCTGCCCTGGGCAGGGACACCTCCCACTAGACCAGGTTGCTCAAAGCCCCAATGTGCAATGTCCCAAAATGCAACACTGTATTGTACATAGTGTACACCCCAGATTTTACATATATACACACACATACAAAACATGAATCAGTAGTGAGATTTCTATTTAAGAGCCCATTAAATAATATATAGAACAGCCCAGAACGTGGGCAATGAAACTATTCCATTTAATTGTTCTACATTTAAAAAACTAAAGGGGAATTCCCATGATTGTCATGTTCCTTTACTTACAAGAAGTTCTGGCTATCAAGAAATAGCACTTGCCACCTTTAACAGTGAATTTAAAAAGTTATGAACAGCGTCCACTTATCTAAAACACCTTTCTCTAAAACACTCCCAAAGGAATTAAACAATAAACCAGATCAAGCAACTGGACTTAATCCTAGGTAATGATTTTAAGTTTTACCTGTGGGTATAATTAGCTGTTAATATAAGACAAATGTTTCACTAAGCTTAAATTATAAACACTGTAAGACAACAGGCTGCAATAATCACTCCTCAGTTTCTACTTCCTACTATGGGTTGCATTCTTGCACCTTTTCAAAAGCCATTACTGGTACTATGCACGTTTTCAAAATCTAAATAAAGAAAGGAAAAATCAAGGACGGAAATATGCATTATGAAAAGTGACCTGAGATATTTCAGTCAACTCTGAAGTGCATGTAACTCCTGCAGACTTCCACAGCTCCACATCAACTGGAAAAAACACAGTGAGCTAGTGTCTATTGTATGTCTACTATATGCCCACTAATGATCTATTTATTACCTAGTTCCTCTTATTAACTTCTTTTACCAGATGCCAGTCACCAGTCCTCAAACCAGAGATCGCAGCAAATGAAACACTTGCCAGTGTGAAGTTACATCTTATGGCAACGTTGGCAACATTGGCCATGAGGTCATGTGAAGATCAACAATAATTTTATTTACAGATTTGTGTAAAGGGAGGTTGAGTTTATTAGCCATTCGCTTCTAATTGTAAACTATGTTAAAAGAAACGTAAAAAACATGTAAAGATGCTGCTATAAACAATGCTTTTCTTCAACTTCTCATTTCAGATCACTGCATGATTATAATGCTTATTATAAGGCCACATCCAACAATTAAAAAAAAAGTTTTCAGTTGGAAGCTGAAGCAGAACCAACTGTAGGTATGCTGGGGCAAGGAGAGAAACAAGGTCATGCTTGTAACCTTCCTCTCTGCTCCACTTCAAGATGAGACTCAAAGAGGGAAACTCCACCTATGTACTTTCACGTCCTCAGAAGTCCTTCTGGGTACAGATATCTCCCCTTCATAAAACTGTGAACTTAAATTCCATATTTCAATGCAAGCATGTCCAATTTCTGGTACCAATAAACGTCATTTGTGGCTGTAGTGAGAAGCTTGAACAGTTCAGGTGATGCATTTCCTTACGCACGAGGTCATACAGATCACTGTGTCGGCAAAACGGGGCTCTTATTCCGAGGCTGGATTGAGATCCCCTTGAAACTTTGACCTCCCCACCTCCACGTCTGGAAGTCTATGGTGCAGACAGCTCCATGAGAGCACTAACAAATGTGCAGTTCGCCAGCACCACCTACTGATGAAGATACAGAACTGAAAGTGTTTCTTTTAGCCAGCACAGGCTGTACTGTCAAGGATCATCAGGTCGTTCTAGTACTTTTACAAACAGGTCCTATGCTAGATTAGAATTTTTTTCTTGTGGTTGTTGCAATTTAGATTTGGGCTGTGCTTTATCATCAGCAGGAGCTTCCAAGTACTGGAAGAGGCCGAGTATTGAGGATGGGTGGAAAAAGAAACCCAAAACAACATTAAAAAAAACAAACAAATAAACCAACACTACATAGAGATATCTAGATGTATGTATACATGTTGTTCGGCTCCTAATGAGAGATAAACTCATCCTCACAGCTGGCACTCTGGGAAAGGATCCGTTCTGAATGTCAGAACGGAAGAACCAAGCCAACAGGAACATGGATTCACCCCCTCATATCTACAAAGAGGCTCTGCCGGTGAGTGCTGGGCACAGAGCCTGCCCTGGCTGTGCCAGCTCTGTCAGACTCTTCCAGAGTTTTGGGTATGCATTAAAGCCTCTGTTGAATAAAGTGAGCAATTTAGTCCAGCGTAAGAGTCCATGACAAAAACAAACTGGAGGGTTAGTTAGAAAATCATAGAATCATAGACTGGTTTAGGTTGGAAGGGACCTTAAAGATCATCTCGTTTCAACCCCCCTGCCATGGGCAGGGACACCTCCCACCAGACCAGGTTGATCAAAGCCCCCATTCATCTTCATGAATAAAGCAAAGGACCTTGGATTTTGTGAGTCCTCCAGGAGGAAGGTGCCCAGACCTATTTCAATACTACTGTAATGCTGAATGTAAGGCTGAAACTTCACAAGACACCCCAGCCAGTGTGCACATGCGTATGTCAAGGGTAAGAGTGGGCTGGCAGGCAGCCTCGTGCTTTTAATATCCAAAAAGACTGAAAGCTGTAGTTCAAACAATCATACACGGAGATGTGGTTAACTTTATTGTACAGCACAACCTTTGGCAAACACCCCATTGCACACACCACAAGTTTTCAGCTAAGTTGGACAGTGGTAAGCCCAAAGGCTCAGCAGAGTTTTCAGAGGATGGAGGTGGGGACTGACCAATTTTCATCTGTCCTGCCCTACCGCTGCTGATATCGTTGTTCCATTTGGAGACCATGCTGGAGATTTTACTGGCAGTAATGTCAGTGCCATTTGTGGGTATATGGTGATACATGGACATTTGTGGGTATATGGTGAAACAACAAATCAGCATCAGACAATGAAAAAAATGGTTTCATTCCGTAGACTTGAAACTAGGGGTTTTTCCATGCTATGAAAAATAGTTTTCCCCAAGCCGAAGAAATAATAATAAATTACAACAATAGAAGTAGCCTCTAACCTCCAGTCTGTGCTCTTTATATACAACAGTACTTCAAAAACTATAACTTATGTACAACAGTCTAGAAGAACTGCCAATACAGCAGTAAAGATACTTGATGCATGCTCTCTAATCTGATTAGCCAATATCCCACAGCACTGGGATTTAAATTTAAAATTGGTCTGACATGGAATGGGACAGAAAGACACTTATGTAAGCTCTGTGGGTTGGTTTGGGAAAAATGAAATACAAATTGCAGTTGTCAGCCAGCAGAGCAGGTATGACACTCGCTATGCAATGTTATGCTTTGTGGGAAGAAGATGGAGAGTTCTTTTAAATAAGCCAGTCTTTGCTCCCCCGGTTCCTTCATGCCAACACTGAGTGTGCTAGGAAGGGCACAGCAGCTTCCCACCACATTCCTCAGTGCACAATAGAGCTTCCTTGACTTCAGTTACTAGGGTTGCTCAGCCAAGAGGAGAAAGCCCTCTAAAGCAGGGGTTTGGATACCATCTGGTTGTCCCGCATCACCACCACATTAGAGAAGAATGACTTGAGAGAGCCAAGCACACATAGCAGCCAAGGTCATAAGCACAACCAGGGAAACTGGAACAAAGAGAGTGCCACTTAATTAATAAAAGCATTTTTCTCTCTCCTGGTCTGCATAAAAGTGGATTTGAAGAGTTTAGAACTGTCTGTATAAAATGAAAACGAACAGCAATATTACTATCATCTTTCACAAGTGATATCAAAAGGCAATAAAGAACAGTCCAGAAGCACACACAGTCAGCAGGAAACCCCAGTTCCTTTAAATGATGAACCTCTGTTATGTTCAAAGTTCATTAATCCCTCCCCTCCGATCCATTGTGTTCCTCCCTCCCTGGAGTGCAGCAGCTCCAAGGGCTCCACACACAGCAAGACTATGGCAGCTCCATTCAAGAAATGCTGTTATATAAAATGCCTCATTGGCCTCATAAAACTTTGAAGGTATTACTCCTCTAACCTGAGTGGGGCTCCAGTTGAACGCACTGTGGCCACGGGCTATTTGCACTTACAATTCTATTTGTATTGGGCAATCAAGTCAAGTTTCATAGCAAAATATTTATCCCATGTCAGCAGTGTCCTGAGGTGTACAAAATGGGATTGAAATATAGAAAGTGTAAAAAGAGGAGTGCTGAGCTCATTGGACTTCCATTCTGAGACACCCACAAGGAGAGCTTTTTTTTATTATTCTTCTGTAAGAGCTACTACTTGGAAGTAGTAAGCAAAATACTGTGCACATAGGTAGTGCACACCTGCTGATACCACACATGCTGTTCTACCACATATACATAGCAGAAACCCGTATGCATCAAAGAATGCTGCTACTAACTTTTCCTACCAGTACTTCCACAAAGAGTTCATTTTGATTCAATACTTTGTGCAATGCTCACTGGCGCAACCAGCAACCATGCCACCTTTGGTTTCTTGGTGGGAGGAGAATTTTCCTTTACGTACAAATGCTAAATTGCATATTGAAACAGATCATCTAAAGAAAAAAACCAAAACAAAACAAACAACAACAAAACCCAAAAAAACAAACACAGAAAGAGAACAACCCACAAAGAGACAAAACAGACTAATTCCTTTTCTTTTGGTTCACCTCTCCTGAACTTCCTTGTAGTCTCTGCTGTTCAGGAAAAGCCACCACAATTTTCAGAAGTGTTTCATAGTGCTTGTCCCCCTATTTCATCTCTTAAGATGGGTATGTGGAATCCGGCACCACTGTGACAAAATCAGCCCTTAGTTGCATCTGCAGCAGCATCTGATTCTCCAGCTGAGTGCTCCACAGAGCTCTGGCAAACCACAATGAGCAAATGGAAACTGAAGCCAACTTGATCTTTTGCAATATGAAATAATAGCAGCAGCAAGAATGATCAGAAGCAAGACATACAGGCAGGAAAAGCATCACTAGTCCAGAAGACAAACTACAGGCAATTTTATTTTCACCACAGAAAGGTGCAAAATCAAAATACTGCTGTCCATATTTTCACTTTGATTTTACCTAAAGGAATTACAAAGGGTTTAGGTTTTGCACAAATACCTACTTTTGGAAAAGCTTGGTAGCAACAGGGCCTTATCTGAAAAACACTGCTAGATTTTAGGTGAATGTAATGGCATGAGCCTTTCTGTAATGGTTTTCTTGTGTTTACCTTGCATAAAATAAATAGCAGCTCTTAATATTTTTACTGCCTAATAAAGCATCACATGATTTCACCCAAATTCCCATGTTTATCTAGTGAAGCACATCAGGTGTTCCAAAGATAATATAGTGACAAAAGAAGGACCTTAACTGGATCTTAGTACTTCTGAAGTTCACTGAAAACAGACAGTTGTATGTAGTATCTAAATTAGATTTGTCGCTTGTCCATAGCAGCTTGTTCAAGTTAAAAGCTTCCTTTTTCCCTATACAAGTCTATATTTTGATGTAGTCTTTTTTTGACATAATCTTTCCCCTGATTAAGAAAAAAAAATAAATATCAGAACTACAGGAGTAAGAGTGTGACAGATCTAAGAATCTGTCTGATTAAATTTGTACAGCCAGTTACATTTCTTTCACTATTGACAACAGAAGCACTTGCAGAAGGAAATCTAAATTACACATCCTCTGAACACCTGGTTGTATGAGCTGTACATAGACATTCTATGCATCTCTATTCTTTCTTCTTAACTATTTATACGCCATATGTTTACTTTGCCGAGGTGTTTTGGAAAGCTATGCATGCTTAAATACGAAATGGTAATCCACAAAAGCTGCCGCATCTGCAGGTGGTGTAAACTGATGTATCATTGTCAGCTGAGAGAAGGTGAGCTGTGTGCTGGAAAAGTCTTTAGAACGTATATAAAAGCGTAAAAGATGCATTAAAAACCTACATGCTGCACTACAAAGATTTTATTCTATGAACAGTACTCTGTTTCGGTTGGGGAAAAAAGCATGAACACTCGGTTGAATAGAGGATTATGATGTAAGCTTCAGTAACACGTACTTATGGCGTATATACATCACCTCTGCTTCAAAAAAGTTACCCAAGAGTGCTGCTTGGACTGGAGGTTTTTTAAATACAGTAACACAACTAAAAATAAATATTGTCACATCACTTATTTGATGTAACAAGTATAGTCATTCCAGTAAGAAGGGGCAGGGCTGGACAAAAACCATGGCTTTGATCAAATCAGTTAAGAAAGATGTTTTCAATGTTTTTAAGCAGGTAAATATTGGTCAAGCTTGCATCTTGCACTGGAATCCAACATGTTTGATATTTGCTGAATTTTTTCTTGGTGCTGGGACATGCATAGTAACATGCTCTTATGTGACTTCTCTGATATTTAATACAAGCTTGTACCCTGCAACTTTTCAGGAAATGGATTAACTTTCATCTCTTTCCTCTAATTGCTTTTATGAAGCTTTTAAATAGAAGTCTTTAAGACTTTAGATTCTTCTCTGCCAAATATGGCTGATCCTGATCAACAGGTTCAGCAGTCACCGGGAGCAAAGCAGCAGGCAACAGGCTGTCAAATACCTTGCTTCCTCAAGGAAGTTGGATAACACAGCAAATGCCAACTGTAGGTTTACAATATCTTAAGTACCACTAAAATATCAACCTTTCACATCTCAGACTAGAACACATCTGGAAGGCATCAGTCTGGGGGGAAGGGGAAATGGGATGGAAGTGGTAGCAGCTTCATTCCCTTGCCCATTTGTAAACATTTACAGATAGATTTTACCCATACTGAAGAAACACACTGACACTTCAGGTTCTAAGACATGACATGAAAAGTCATCTGCTTGCTTCCAGTTCTAGCTATTCTTAAAGGAACAAATTTTCTCTCTAGCTACTCAGTAGAGTCTGCATGTGAAGGAAAGAAACAAAATAGTTTCTTAAAAATATTCTGTCTTGCCGCTCCTTAAGGTGTGCCAGCATTTCTATAGCACTTATCTGTCTCTCACAGGATGCAAAAGTTGTCACAGGAATACAAAGCAGTGATAAGGATGGCATCTGTAACTATAGCTTGAAGACAGTCACACCACCAGCAAGAAGGAAAACCAGCAACTTTTCAGTTTTCCAGTCTTCACATGCAAGAGTAATTCAGTATTTCAGAAACAAAGACAAAAAACAGAAGCCAAACATCACCAGAACTGCTCACACCTCTGTGGCATACAGAGATCTCTTCTGAGATACCTGTGTAATTTTGAGCCCAAACCACAAACACTCACTCCCTAAGTCCAGCTTCAGTTCAGTAATGAGACTTACATTCATCTTCTCTAGTGCACAGAGCTCTCCTGGTGTGAAATTCACTCTCAATGTAAAAGATATGAAGGTCTAACCTTCAGAAAGAACTTGTCTCTTATACAGTATTGCATTCAGGACATATTACGGTCAGATCCTTCAATAAATATTTATCACTTAACCCTCCATAAAAATGTTTCATATTTCTTTTTAAAGAATTTATTAGCAAAAGGTTTGCCTTTACAATTCTAAGGGATTTTGTAATTATCCAGAAAAATACACAATAAGAGAAACAAACAAGAAACGCAAAATGCAAAAATCATTAAAAGTGCTGTCCATATAGCCCGTAGTAAGGTTATTTTTGAAAGACAATGAATTTTGTTCTTCTTGTTAAAATAAGAGTAAAGACAAAACAAAACATACTTGCACCACAAGTGCAAAATTATCCCGACACTCTTGGGAGTCTGCTTGAAGCCCGTTTCAAAAATTGCCGTATTTTCTTGTAAGCCTGTAATGATTTTCCTATCTGGACCGCATGTCATTTTTATTTAAAATAGACAATTGGTGATGGAGGGATTTGCAAGGAGACAGAAACTTTTTCCACTCATCATGGAATTATATGAAAACTGAGTGACTGCTAATCAGTCTCTTACAAGGCTTATACTAACATTACTTCCCAATCAATCCTGGTGATATAACAAGGCTATGGGTAGTTATACGTTATTTGAGTATATTATTGCTCAGCTCACATTAGCGCTATGTGCCCCTACTACTCTATATTTACACATCAAAACATTTCTGGGCCAAACTCCAAATAAATTTCTAGCAATTTACAACAGAACCAGAGCCAGACTGGAGCCAGACTCTTTTCAGTGGTTCCCAGTGACAGGACGAGGGGCAATGGGCACAAGTTGGAACAGAGGAAGTTCTGTTCAAATACACAGAAAAACTTCTTTATGGTTAGGGTGACAGAGCACTGGAACAGGCTGCCCAGGGAGGTTGTGGAGTCCCCTTCTCTGGAGATTTTCAAGACCCGCCTGGATGCAGTCCCGAGTAATGTGCTCTGGGCAATCCTGCTTTGGCAGTGGAGTTGGACTAGATGATCTCTAGAGGTCCCTTCCAACTCTGAAAATTCCATGATTCCATGAACCAAACAGCCCTCACCATGTGGGGTACCTACTTGTTTAGACACTTTCGTGATTCCTACCTTATTGAATACAGTGCTTTCTTTGTTGTTTCTATTGTTGTATTTCTTTGCAATAAAGTATTTTTCACAATTTCTATTATTAGCTTCTAGACTACTGCAACAAAATATAATTACCATCTACTGCAACCACACACCCACTTCTAGCTTTACCACAGTCAGATATTCAGTAAGACTTGCTCTGGAGAACCTGTCTAGATAAGGACAGCATTCCCATACTTATTTGGACTCTTGGCTACTGATTGTGCTCCCATCCATCTGAAGTTTTATAGAGCAGGGTAATAATCTAAGTTACTGCTGTATAAAAATGGTTTTGCCTGTTGTTCTTCACATTAGCTGGGTATCACTCTTTAGCCTGAATTGGTATTAATAAGCATCTGTGTTGTGCAAACCCAAAAGCCTTCCCTCAGAGCCCACGCTGGTTTTCAGTGGAGAAAACACAACTGCTAAGGAACACAGAGAGGTTCAAAAAAGGTCATGACTGATGACAGTCAGCGTCCTGGTTGGTGCTAAGATAGGTTCCAGTATCCCCTTGCTGACACCCAGGAAACAACCCAACATACCACGTCCCTCTTGGCCACAGAAGAAAGCCAAACACAAGTTTAGTGGAGCAGTGGATTTACTGTTCTCCTCTGAACTGCAGAAATCAAATACAGTTCTGACTTACAGGTACTGTCAATTACATGATTTGCTCCCCTTAGATACCCCTTTCTCCCACCCACCTCCCTCCCCTTTGCCTGGCAGGAGATGAGGGTGGTAAACAGCCTGCCCATCTGCCTTTTCCTGACTGGCCCTTGGTTTGCACCCTGATTTGGGATACAGTTGCCCCTTGGCCGGAACAGTTGCACTGAGCTGCTGCAGGCAGGAGTTGGGCAGTGCTGACTTCCTGCTTAAAGGCATTGAACTTCTGCTGGCTCAGGGGGTTGCACAAAGACGAGACCTTGGAGAGACACCAATGCAGGAAGCCAGGACAGAAAAAGGGAGCAGCAAGTACAACAGAAAGGCAAAGTAATTTGCCCGAGCAGTAGGCTGGGGCAGAATTTAGAGCAGAGTTTCTTTGAGTCCCAGTGCAAGGCCTGAACCTTCAATAATAATATTGTTACGCTTTTCTAATAGCCTCTTTTTATTTCCAGCATGTACAAATGATTAGGTACGAAAGACTGTTTACCGTGTGACGGCAAATTAAGGCTCATAAAAGCTCCAGCAAAGATCACAGCCCCCCTCTACACAAAAAAACCCAAACAAACCAACAACAAAACCAAAAACAATACCACAAATAAACCACCCCACCTCAGTATAAGTAACTGGAAGTAGTGTTTGCTATTTAAATTTTAGCAATCTGGAACTGGTAAGTCGCATGTTATTTCTCTTCCCATAGGAGAGAACACCCTGATATGCTACAGCCACATTTGCTGGCAAGCAGCCATCTCTAGGTCGCCTAGAGATGGAAGAGGTGGTCCTGCAGTGTTGCCCGAAGGGTGTCATTGTCCGAGTTGGACTGGAGCATAGCAGCACCCCTCTTAGTGAGACTAGAGAGCTGCTCAAACTGCTAAGGTTTTGCAGACAGCTAGGGTTCTGCAGTCTGCACAGGCAGGATGCAGGAGGGAAGAACTAACTGTATGAAACTGGTCTACCAGCCCCTTAGCTCAGGCCAAATCTGCCATAGGGGTTTCTAACAGTGACCAGGACCAGACTAGCTGGCCCCAGGACAAGCCTATGAAAACTGGCGCACTGCCCAATTCGTCCGGAGCTGCCACGTCCCCAAAGACTTACATATTTCCTTTGGTGAAAAACATGATATAAACCACTCAGCTTTCCTTCGGTACGTGCTGATCAAGTCTCCTGGGATTTTGGTTTGTTTGAGGTCTGTAAGCATCTCCCATCTGTCACTGTGTACTTTTTTTTTTTTTTAAGTGTCGTTGTTTTGGGCAAGAGTAGTTAGAAACACATTGCTCCACATGTCAGAATACATCAGAAAGAGCATCATTCCAGTCTGAAATTTCCCATATTTAATTTGGCAACTGACTATTGATCACCAACCTGTGAATGACTCCTGTTTTGTATCAACACTCATATTGTGGCACTGCTTACAAGAAGCACAATGTTGAAGGGGGATGGGATAGCAAAGGCAACACTACCTATTGCATGCTGTATGCCCTGACCAAGCTTTGAAAGCCAAAATTCACAGAGTGTGATCCAAACACCCAGAATTTTACTAAGTGTGTGGTGTTCCTCAACCTATAATTTCCCATGTAATTCCCAGTACCCAATGAAGCCAAATTTAGATCAGAGGCTGTCTTGAAATGGATTATCTAATCTGAAAAGGCTGTTGTTAACTCTTAACGGTTGAAAAGGCATATCTTCACTTGCGAGCAGAGAGGAGAGAGAAAAATAAAACTTAAACAGTGTTTGCAATTCTTTTTATTAGCCTTAAAAAAAAAAAAACCCACAAGTTTCAATTTCATGCTTCACTATGAAGCCAAAAGGACTAGAAAAACAATTTCAGTAAAATGATGATGAAGAAAACTTAAAGTCACAAAATTTCAAAAACTGTGGTTTAATAAAAAACAGAGTTTGGGCAACAAAAATACTGCATTTTTGTGCTGGATGTTTCCCTTGGTTCAATATACTCCTTCTGCCACCTCCAGTTTCTAAAGCTGGAGATATTTGGCTTTGTCTTAAATCTGAAAACACTGCCTAAAAGTACCATGGCCAACTGATACTTCACAGGATGACATCTTGGCATATCTGAGATCAGATTTTCTCTGTGTGACTGGGCAAGTCGCTTTGGGTGACATCCAGCGTGGGACGTTGTCTAAAGCTGAGAGACTCCACCCAACAGACTGGATCCACAAAGCTCCAAGCATCAGACTCAGAGATAGAAATACATTTTGACAAATGGCAAGATAATGGTCCACATTTTTAGAGGCTGGGTATGCCATCTTCATGCAAGTCAAGCTTCCTTCAATTTGTACCACTTTATCGCAACTCATTCCCTCCCACCCAACAACTGCCCTCCCAAGTCCCGCAAAAACCCTTATCCAATTTTAGCAGCCATACATAACACAGGCCTCATCTTCCCCAAGCCTGGTGGAGAGGAGGCAGCTATGGCAGATGCTCTGTTTCCTAGTTTACAAGCCTATCGACTGACAATAGCAGCTGCCAACACTGCTAATTCCAAACAATTCTAATTTTGGCTCTGCCTCTACATTTTAGATCATGGCTTATTTTAAATAGCCCTATTTTCTTAATAAGAAAAGACCTTACAGTTGTGATTCTTACATGCACTTATCATATACTGCAAACTAAACCAAACAGAAAAAAACTACAGGCACACACACATGTTAATACAGTTAAGCCTCTTTCAGCAGAAACTAGAAGAAACACACTGTTTTGGAGGGGACGGTGCAGAAGAGAGAGAAAGAAAAGCCCTGAATCTGAGGTTACCCTTTTCAGATACAGCTCCAAGCTAAAGCCATATTTTCTTTCTGTTCTATTTTCTTTGATCCTCAAACTTCAATCCAAACCTTTAAGTTTAAATGGGATTTCGTTCTGAACTAAAAGCAGTTTAAATGGAAACAAGAAATTCTCCCCTCTCCCCTCCTGCCAAATCATGAATTTGAAGCTGCAATATTGAGGTGCCAAGCAAATCTATAAAACTTTCTGGCTTGAAGTGATAAGGACAAACAATTAGGAAGCTCACTCTGAAGGCAGGAGATAAATAGAACAATTTGCTTTCATTTCACTTAAAAAAAAAAAAAGGGAAAATAAAAGCTAAAGATAAATTTGAGAATTTTGCAAGTGGTCAATACCTGAAAACCAGTCATTGTTTTTAACTGATGGCTCAATAGTCTTACAATACCAACAGGGCAAGGTTTCACTCCTGTCTCAAAGGATTTTAAGGCTCCATTGAAAGCCTGTCTCAAGACAAACAGTGGGTCAGATCCTGCTCCAAAACCTTGGCATCACCGAAAAAAATACAAATGCATTCCCTGTATTTTGTGGCTATGAATCTAATCCCTAGTTCCCTCAACAATTCAACAGCATCTCAGACTCAACTTTCTGTAACTAAATATCCTTTAAGGGATGCAAATCTTCTTTTATATTCTCCATACGCTCATGGTAGCCAGTCTTCTACATATGCCAATGGAGCTCATATTTGCACTTGCCAAGGTACCAGACCTGAGGCTCTTGGTGCAGCCCCTACTCACGTACGTTTCCTGTGCATCTTGCTGGCACTTCAGCTGCAGGTCCCATGCTGAGACAACTCGGGATCCCTTGGTCTAGGGCAGTCATACTTGTGTGGTGTGGCATTTTAGTTATACGGCTAGTAGTGTACACAGGCATTTTTTACCTTCTGATTACAGTGATGATTCTAAATACCTTTTAGCATAGGATTATTTAGAATACATCAATACATAGTACCAAGGTTTCCAGTACGGAGGGCATGTGGACTGTAAACCAGTCACTACAATTTTAGTTTTACCTGTCTCTAGCTTTCTAGCTACTAAGCAGCTTCAAAGCTTTGCTGCTTTGCTCAAAAGAAACAGATTGAACAATTTCCTTAGGCATCTGCTGTATACCCACTAATATCTCTTCTTGTTTGGGACCATTAAGAATGGCTAGCTCTCACACAAAGTCATTCATTTTAAATATAGGACAAACTATCCACTTTACTTACTGTACTATAGTCTAAGAGTTTCCTCATGAAGGAATTGATTTGTTGGTTGTGGGGTCTGGTTTTTGGGGGGTTTTGTGGTGGGTTTTTTTTGTTGGTTGCTGATGGTGGCAGGTTTGGGGTTTTTTTGGTTGTTTGTTTTTTTTAAAAGACACATTTATTTACAGCAAACTTACCAGAAGACATCCATGTTGCAACACTGACATTACTCATAATTGAAAGCCAACTGACAGGGTCATGAAGCCAGATAACACCAAATGTCGGTTTCTGTCATGAATGAAAGCCACCATCTGGTGAACATCAACATATCAAGGAGAACACAAGACAATTTGGAACCAAAGGCTAATGCTGCAATCTGAAAAACGCAGTCAATATTTGGGACAATTTTCCCCTCAAAGCCTATGCCCCAGAACTAGTGCTTGCTGGTTCTGGAAGATCTCTGTCAGTGATGCTGCTGCCACACTGGTCCAGCAGTTAATTGATCAGGAGTCCAGACCAACAAGCAGGAGAAATAGAAAACCTGCAAGTCCCAGACAAAATGTGCCATATGGGTAAGTGACGTGTCAGGTTCTTGTTGACAAGGGCCAGGCAAATAGGCTGTTTTTGGAGACAGCAAAGCTGCTCACATGTCAGGCCTTGTCAAAAAAGTGTTAAATCTTCAGTTTCAACCCACTGACCATCTATGTTCAAAGAGGACAGTGGTTCATTCAAAGGCAGAAACTTAATTACTTAGTGTTGGTCACTACAAGACACATTTTCCTTGATCCCAAGGGGCATGTTTTTCAGTATGAAGTCCAAGCCAGAGTCTTAGACGGCAAACACCTTTCTCGAAGAGGCAAAGGAGAGGGTTATCTTCCCCCCCACCATTTGTTTGAATAGTAAGCCACCTGAGCAAAAACATTATACATGAGAGACATGATTTTGCTGATTTTTCCCTGGAGAGGATTAGGTTAAGCTTGCCCTTTTTATAAGGGTATGCAGTTCATCAGGAAGAAGTTTAAAATAGAAAAACGTGTTTTCATATCAGGTACGAGTCCACGTGTGGCTTACCTTGTTTTCAAGATGGATGAGCCTGCACCAATCTGCAAGATTGACGGCTTTATTTTCATCTAACTGACCTGAACAATAGCACTTCAGAAAACATTTTTCCAGATCCACACTTGGGGATTTGAACATTCATACTGATACCACTTTAATCCCATCTAACTGTCTAGAAAAAATACCCCAGTTTTATGTGTTTCATTATATCAGACCAAACCTTATTTTCTGCAGCAAATAATTTGTACGTTTTTTTCCCCTTCTTAGAAACTGCTTTTTCTCCCCCTCAGACTTTTACAGCCTTGCAATCGCAAGGTTTGTGGCACTTGCCAAGGGTGAAGGAATCTAATTTGCTAATTCAATCATCATTTGCAAACTAATGACTGTAAGCATGTATAAAAATGACATTAAAATATCTGGAACACAAGCTATGTTGATGAATACATTCTCAGAGTAAATAAAAGTACCTTTCAACTGAAGCACTTAAAGCCTGTGGATATTCCTGGTTCAAAAATTTAGTCTCTTCCTGGACAACAGCTCTGTCATTATTAAAATTAACAGTAATACAAACACAGCTCAAACCTCCTCTCCTAGCTGGACTGCTCCAAGAACTCCACCTGGAACCCCACCTTGCAGCAGGAGGAGTAATAAGCCATCTACTTCTCAATTAGTGGAGCCTGCTTCAGATTCGCCCCAGAAACCACGTTTTTTAGTGTTTCCATTTAAAATTAGTCAAGCCCCCCAAGCTCCAAGACAGCATATATGTGGATGAGACATGTGTGTAAGAGAAATAAACAAAAAACCCTGACGTGACCCAACAGCAACAATCCTATAGTATTCAATTATGTGTTTTAACATTGCTTTGGGTCAGATCTATAATTGATATTTAAGCCTATAACACTCCAAAATCAGCAAGAATTCAGTTTCAGGTGTGACCCTTAAGCACATCTGGAAATCCCACTCTTAACTACCTGTAAAATATGCATGTCACCAAGCTCTGCTCTGAGCTGGCAGACAGGATCTTCACTGGAAAAAGCCATGCATACACATGCTACAAAGCACATTTCTGGCATTCAAGTATTAACAAATGACCCCTATTTTCAGTGTGTCCAAATTAGATTATTGTGCCAGAATTTCTCAATTGGAGATCTGAGAAAAATCTCCTCAGGCAATCACAAATGCAATAATACTCTCTCTTAATTTATTTGAGAAAACAGGCTGAAAATTGGGACAGTCATATTTTCTTGCCAATCAAGAAAATCTGTATTCTCAGCTGCTTATGGATAATAGATAAGCAATGTTATTCACCAGCAGGCTTCCAGTCTCCCAATGTTATTTAGGCTGGATTAGCATCTATTCCTCTGCTTCCACACCGCAGTACATGTTCTACTCCACGCTTTTCCCTTCAAAGATTTCACTTAATCCTCCCATAGGGGATCCTCAGGATCGATGTATTCTACTTCAATTAGTATCTTAGTACTGCCCAGACAACCCTTCAAAGCAGGAGCAGATTTCTAGGTAACATGTGGAATAGATCCTAGAAAACATGTATTTTCACACTGGAACAAATTAGGGAAATATTGATCTTGCATGATGCCTATGAGTCCTTTCACCAGCAATAACTCCTTGCTGTTAGAATGTTACATGTAACAGATTCTAAACATTTAAAAAAAAAAATCAATATAGGATCATTTGTCTATTTCACAACAATTATAAACTGATACTTAGAAAGGTGAAATGGCCACAATCATCTAACAAGAACTGATTAACCTGGAATTGGAACCTAGTCCTCTTCAGAAGAGATTATCTCACTCTATCGCACAAAGATTTCCACATCATTCAAAACACACATTCTCTGGAACTAGAGGATCAGATGGTTGAGTGGCTGTAAACATTTCAAAGTGCAACCCTCTCCCATACAGAGGTCAGTACGGCAGTATACAACGGATAAAGTTCAAGTTTTGAGAAGTCACTAATTTTGTTGACTATGAACTTAAAAAGAATAGCTTACATACACCTGTCCTTTTCCTCTCTCAAAATCAGAGTGCGATTCACAGTATCCAAAAGATTTGCCTCACCAATTTCCATGTATTTGAATGAGTCTGTTAGTAGTAATTGGGTATCCAGATTCTTGAGGAGCTTTCAACATCTCAAGTCTGACTATCTCTGCCATAAACAACTTCCCTCTTCACCTGCGGAGTCTGATCGCAAGAGGTGCAGGATAGTAGTACGCCAAAACTCAAACCAATATGTGGTAAAAGGTTTGCATAGAATAAACCTGAAAGAATCCTGAACGACAAAGTCAGCTAATCCCAGCTCCAGAGCATGTTTCAAATGCAAAGTAGAAAGACCCCCCATTTATTATCGACTGTTACAACCATAATTTCTGCTTTTCTAGCATTTATTTTACGTAGCTAATTGAAAGTAGTTCAGAGTAGAGTGAAGTCAGGATGGTACCACTTCAGACTGCTTCACTGTGGTTGAGCAGAGACAAGAAAAATTCGGAGTGCTAGTGGTAAAGATTCCATGTATCACATAACAAATCTGCACAAGCTACAGAAAGTGTTGATCTACACTAAGCAATGCACTCCAGCACCAAGACAGTTAAAAAGGCTCTGAAAAAGCTAGCTCAGCTACTGCACGCAGCCCAGTTGAATAAGCTCATGCACTTACCCACTGTAGCATTTCTAGTACCCAAGCTAATGTGCTGAGTTAGGTTTATTTGCTTGACTATGTTGGCGCTGGTAATTTCAATGCTATTTGCATCACTGCAGTATGTGGCTGCTGTTGCTCTCAATTAATATTTGTCAGTTTATCATCACAGTGTCACAGTTTAGCATACGCTAGCAACATAATGGAGTAGTACACTGCTGAAAAACAATACAGAGCACTATATTAACACACTGATCCAAAGGACAAGTAAGCTACCCAACCTGTGTTCATGGACTAGGTAAAGACCAACCACTTAAACTTTGCTCGGTGAGATCTGACATTGTTCCTTATGACCCTGTTGCACCTATTCACAAACTTCCCAACTATCTGTTTATTTCAACACTGTCACATTTCCATTTTGACTAACTCCTGCCCTGCTGAGAAGGGACTGCCACAGTACTGAGGGAGAAAGAGGGAAGGAAAGAGTCGACTGCTGAAAAAGTAAAAAACTCCTCTAGTCTCACAGGCTGATTATATACTATGCTTTTTATCTAAAACCTCTTAAGTCCATCTTGTGCTCTCTTTCTGCTGCCTCAAGTATCTGAAATTTCTCTGAATTACTTTTTTCCTAAAAGAAGTCTGCCTTTCCAAGCAGTATGCAGATCAAGAAAAAGAAATATGAAGAATATTTTTCTTCTGCCTTCTGTCCCCTGTGCCATGTAGAAACGGCATATTATTGGATGCAAGCCTATGACATGATTACTGAACCAACTCCAAGAGGACCAAAGATTATGGTGACGACCACAAAGTATCACTGGTATCAACTACCAAGATATAATGTATGGGGGATTAAAAAACCAAAACCTAAAAATCCTAGCCTATTCTTAATCACAAAGCAGACCAGACTGTGATTTTTTTGCAGTATTTAGTTCCTGGTTTGGTTTTGTTTGTACTACATAAACCTGACAAGTATTCCACACAATTTCTCCCACTTCAGCTTCTAGATCTTACAGTTCCTTAGGCCCGACATTGCAAAAATTCTCATTTAAGACCATCCACTGTATTAAGTCTGACCCACTTGATTGAAAAGTGTTGCCAAGACCCATAAGCAGGAACCCTTTGCTGGCATCTGATAAGATAGAAGGTAGCCACAGCTAAGAACCTTAGTTTCTCAATTGCATTATAAAACTAAACAAGCAATGCTGAAAAGCTGAGTGAGATTTCTGTTAAGAACGGGCTTTATATTTAACCAACAATGATATTAACTGTGTCATAAAAATGGATGTACTACTGTAATTATACACACAAAAAAGGCTACTTAAAATCTGAAATGAATATATTTTTTTCACTGTCTCACTGCTTTACATTATTTCCATTTAAAAAAGCAACAAAAAATATCTCCAGACCAAGAAAAATGTTGAAGGTGGTAGGATCTCTCCCAAGTCCCAAATATCCCTCAGAAAACTGCTCTTTCAGGTCCTACCAAGCCAAGAGCAGCTTAATTGCCTGCAACTGCAATTCCAGCCACTGCAAATCATATACAGCTCTCCCATGAAAGCATTAAAGAGCTAAGACTTAATTAGCATCCCTGATTAAATAGCAATTCATACAGCCATTATATCTTCCAGCTAGGGAGCGCAGTTCTCTGAAGAAGCAGTGAAGGAGAAAACAAACAAACACACACATCTCCTCCCTGCACACAAAAACTCACCACCACCTACTTTCTTCAAACTTTATCATGGCAAATGTTCATTATTTATGATGGAAAGGCTACTGCCAGACATACTTTGAACACTCCTGGGCAAAGTTTCCATTTACAAGATTGACCTGCTTAATCTGAGAGATTACAGACCCCAAAAGAAATAATGGTAATTATAACAACATAAAGCAGTTCAGAGAGAGCAGCACCAATACTAAGCATGAAAAGACTCCCACAGGCAGCCATGTTTCAACAGCCTGCAGTACCAGGGGAGGGAAAGGGGGGCAAAAAAATCCCAACAGAAAACCCCTCCACCACTGATAAAAGCCTAAAGAACATCATTTCTGAAACTCAGCTCAGCTGCTATTCTTCCCTTCTTCCACTTCATACTTCTGAAACACAGCAGAGTAAGAGAAGATTAACTCCTTCTTGGAACAGCTGGGATCGCAAATCTTCACTCCCCTTGCTCTTTGGGAAGCCTGAACTGATAGGAAAAAAGTGAGCAAGAGCAATACTAAGAGGTGGAGCCGTATATCCATACAGACTTCCTCGCCGTGTTTGAATAGGACGACCATGGCAGCAGCCAGAGATGACTATACTTTGTAGTATGTAAGAGCTGGTGTTTTGTGGTGTAGGAAATCCCTTCGTTTCTGAATTTCCAGCGTCTGCGTATACTTATTCACCTGTTGGTTCTATTCAAAAGGTGCTAGCTTGTCGCTGTTTCTTGCTGGATTTGGAAAGATCTCCAGACAAAGAGGAGCAGCATCTGAGTGTATGTAGTAGATACTGCAACAGAAACAACTACTTATCTCCAGGCAGCTCACACACTGGCCGTGTTCTCCCTGGGCTGGAAGGATCATGCCAGTCCCTTGTGAAGCCTGAGAACATGGCCATTTTATGATGCCATGCCAAGTGGGAAAAATTGACAAGAAGCAGTGATGAGACAACAATGACAAAGAATTACAGAAAGGGAACAAAAGTAACTTAGGAATTCATGTGCAATGACCATCAAAGAAAAATAAGATTTTAACAGGATTAGAGGTATACAGGTGCCAGAATTATCAAGATGAATTCTCTACTATAACAGAGACTATCAGTTTTCAAATCCTGAAGAGAGATGATTTTTGACTTTTAATTATAAGGCACAGGGTCAAGAATTGATTTGTAAGTGAGGTCCTGGATACTACCCTACGTGCTCTAGGGGAACATATTGAGATTTTGGAGGCTTCTCTCTTAGACAGTGGAGAATTACACTGCAGCAATATTCCTTCACTCATCCAAATTGGAAATCTTAGGCAAGTGAAATAAGTCTGTGATGAGGATAAATACACTGTCATATGACAAGACTCCAGTAAATTAGCTAGACAGGCAGAACAATGACAGATGGGATATAAGAGAAGACTGAGTTACTGTATTCAGTGTTTGAAATGTCATTTGGATACTGTTCACTGCTAATGTGCCTTCTGGGCTTTGCCAAGTCCTGTTCCATTGGCCTTCAGAAAGCCAGAGGTCAAATTTCCATGTAAAAATCTGAATACTCATTCATATTTGAATATTCCCTACCTACTGGTAAAAAGCACTTTATTCTTCACTGAACTTTCTGGAAAAGATCTGTTCTTTGCAACATAGATTAACAGTCCATCCCTTATGCACTATACACACTCCTGTGTTTCTCCTAGCATTCCTCATTTCTGCCTCTTATCCCATGTCACCCTCTTTTCTTTACAGAGATCTTGGAGTACCATATGTTCTGTAGAACTGAAGCAAACTCCTTTTTCCATCACAATCTTCTCTTACAGTTACCAACTACTAAATATTATATAGGTGTCTGATATCAACATTCAAAGTATTGGTTGCTTCATGATGCTCAACAGCCTCACAAGTGGGGTTTGTCTCTATCATTTCTCTAGCTTAGTCAATGTCTCTGAGAAAGTGAATAACCAAACCTTCACAGTCCCAAAAGAATTCAAGGCTATCATTGAGCATGCAAAATAACTTACAGATGAGTCTGAAGCAGTTTCAGTTATTTGCACTGTAATATGTGACTGCTCAGTTGAAGAAAGAAGCTTGGAACAACATATGGTACCAATTACCTATATTCTTCTGTAACCAATACTTTTTCTTTTCAGATACAATTTATCTGTACTGCTTGGCAGCTCAACTGTCTCTCTCTCTTCTCTTGAGGAATACTACCACATACAGATGCTATTTATATGCCAGACAAATTATTTCTGCAACCATATTCTTCACAATAAGCCTATCCTTGTGTCCCATCCAAGTCATAATCAAGTATCATAATTTGTGACTGTGAAAGATGCCTTGGCACTTTTTGAAAAGTAAATCCAGCATCTTGGCAAAATTTCTGTTTTGGTAATTGCATTCTGTCTATCTCTAGTTCTTTTCTAACAAACCGCTGATGAATTCTACCCCAGATGTCATTGGTTACGTATCCCAGGTTCCAGGAAGCTGTTAAATCAAAGAACAAACTTAATAATGAGCAACATAATTACAAGCCTTATTTCTCATGTATCTGCTCTACAGGTATTTTATGCTCTTTTTCAGCTCCCAGCATCCCATCACAACAATAGCTGGACTCAATAGAAATCACAGGAGTAAATCTCTGAGGACACTTTCTCTTTGAAATGCTGGTCAGAAACCCAGAGAGAATACCAATGGCACATTAAAGCTCATTTCCCTCAGCCTACAGCAGCAACTTGGTAGTGTTTAGTTACTTCCCATTTAAAAGTTTCCAATCCTTAGCTGAAAAGAATGTCCCACAGCCACATGGGTAATTGTGCCAAATACTAGCCTCTGACAAACAAATCTAAAGGGAAGCAAAAGTCCTATGTATTTTGGAATAATGAATTTGGCATCATTTCCCTTTGCACTCTTTTGATAAGGCACGTTGTCGTATTTAAGAGGAAAAGTACAACGAAAAATTGATTTGCAAAAGCCAATTAAAAATCAGCTTCCTCGGGAGGGTGTGTGTGTGTGTGTGTTTAAAAAGGTAAGTGAACTGACACACCTGAAAACTGCTACAAAAAGCCCCCTAAATGACATAAACATCTTTCTATTCTTAGGTTATGTCTCAGGGTCCATTAACTTCAAACAATTTGGAAATTAGTACAATATCTTATGAAAAGCACTTCTTTAAAAACAGAAAAACAAAGATAGCAGTATTATGAGGTACTGTGTTTACTGTATGCCAATGGAACATCCTTGCTCAATTTATCACTTTCCATAAAAGCCCCCAAAATGTTAATTTTATAGAGGCAACTCTGCAAACTCATGTGAGATCTGAAAGGGAAGAGGTGCTCTGAATAGCTCATCACTTGTCACCACCCCCCCAGGCTGAACACTTGTCAGTGTCAAGTACTGCCAGGTATTTGGCAATTTGCTGCAAAGGAGAGTGCTGGCAGTTCAATAGCCCTCCTGAACTAATTTTTCTTACTTTTTGAAAACAATTTCTTAGGCCATCTAGCTGGGAATGTCACCTTTCAAATGTGAGGCAAATAACTGCTGCCTTCTCAAGCTCTAAGAAAACACATCTTTCTGTAGCACTTTAATTTTTATTAAATATATACAGCAGTGATGGCACAGGCAAAATATGGTATTTTTTCATAACCTAAATCAATATTTGATCAGAATTACATATTTTTCCTCTTTAAACCTAGTTGTTTTTCTTTTTTTTTTTTTACTAAAATGGAAAAGATTAGTTTTAAACTAGTGAGATTTAAGCGCATGCTTAAAATTAAGGTAACACCCAAGAAGTTTAACATAGTTGAATCAGGGCCATATACAAGGCAAAGTTGCTCTGCCCAGTAAGACTGAGTGTCAGGAGATGTGGGCTGGATGGTCATCTCTGCTATGCAACTTTTAAGATAGGTTAGAGATATCATAATGTCTCTCAGTCTTATTTCCTTTTTGTTATTAGCAATCCGACCGCAGTAATCAAAAAGCTGTATACTTGAACAAGATCCCATTGAAAAAACTGGCAAGTATGGTCCTTCACCCTCCCCCACCATTTTCCTTTTCACAGTTATATTACTTACGTGGTATAGCTGAAAATAATATCAGCTGGGGGCTGTTCTGTATTGCTTGTTTTACTTGGGTCTGCATAGAAATTGCTTAACCACCCTGTTGTTCATGAGCAAGCCAAAAATAGCTCTGCTGCTTCTCTCAAATTTGTATCTATGCTGTGGTGGTGATACCAGGAGGAAAGCGTTCATGAAAGCAAAGAGGCATCGTTCCAAAAGAGACCTGCAAGGGAGGAGATGGTTCCATTTATTGGCAAGGGCTAAATGTCCTTTTTTTTTGCCTCACTACAAATGCTTTGATTAAAAATAAAAAAAGCAGAGATCTTAATGACTGGGTCAAGGCTTCACAGCAATTAAGAAAGAGAACCCTAGTAAGCACTCAACTTCTCTGGTTTCTGTGACTTGGAAAAGTCTACCAGAAATAATCAAAAGATGACCTTACTTCAATGAATTTTAAAATAAAACAAAACAAGGGATATTATTCAGTACCAACATTTCTGAAAAAAACGCTGAGCCTAATGCAAGGCCACTGACCAGCAACACACCCCTCGTTGCAGAGTTCCTAGATAATAGCTACAGGCATAGGGAACACAGCAGAAAAATCCCTTCCACTCCCTCCACTGTCCATGGCACCTGGGCAGCAAGGGAAGGACAGGAAGAAGTAAACAGCAGCCAGAATATCTCCTGACCTGCCATGGAGAATCCCGAGGCAGCTTTTCATTCACAAGAGGCTGTTATAATTTTGTGACCAAACCACCTCTCTAGCCCATGAACAATGAGTTTGTAGAACTCAGTATTGTAAATTCATGGGTTTTTAAATTATTTTCCTATTTACTGACTACACGGACAATTTTCCAGTGACTCTCGTTCACCTACCGAGACAGAAGCAAAGCTGTCCACATTTCACCATAACATGAGGTTTTAGAAAGGTTCCCTAACCACTTTGTTTCTAGGTTTCAAGCTGGGAACACTGTGGTCCTACAGAGTCACAATATTGCTAAAGGAATTAAAACTGTCCCTCAGGCTTCGCTCCTGCAAGTGCATTCATCCATCCATCTTGTGAGCCCTTCCCCTCAGACCAAGAGCTTGACTGAAACTCTGAAAGTTTTGAAGTAAAATGCTTTTCCCATTATACAGGCCTCAAAAGTCTCAACTGAAGTAAGACAATATTGGTCCCGCAATTCTTCCAGCCTCAGAATCGGGAGGCTGAAGAAATACAAGCTCCTTTTGGAAATACAGTTAACCTTGGAAGGGAAAGCATTCAAAAGACTGAGAACTGTCCGAAAACAAATACTGACCTATATAATATAATAGGTTTTGTTTACTGAGGCATGAGCAGATACTACTTCACTGATTTAAGTGAATAGGCTCAGCGCCAAAGCTATCAATGGAATTATATCTGCTTATGCTGCTGGGAAGTTCTGCTCTTTGCACAGCATTCAGTGAGGTGTAAAATGAGGACTTAATGTTACTTGCTTGGACTCATTTCAAAAGCAATTGCTGCACCTGTTCATACCAACACACATACACAATAAGTTCTTTTATTTTTCCCAGAATCCAGTACCATAAGACCTGGACTGAAATAATAAAGCTATGATTTATAGTCCTACATAGTTTTTTTTTTTTTAGTCTTTACTAATCACCTCCTTTCTAAAATGCATTCATTTTCTTAAACATTAAAAAAAATAAATCTGTTTCTGCCTATTAGACAATAACTGATTCCTTCTCTCCACAAGAAAAGAAGTCTTTCTGTATTGCACAATACTGAATATGAACAACATTATCCTGGCTCCTCTGAAGCCATACCTTCCAGGTATTAACCAGGAAACAGGGGTTCCTAAAGAATAATTCAGAAGTGAATTGTATACTCCTTTGAGTGCAATAAAATAACAAGTGGCCAAACAAGTCAGATTTGTTCACAAATATTAGTTCTTATCTGCATAGCACAGAGAGGGAAGTCTTCTCTCCTCTGATTTAGCTCTAAGCCAATCTAAAGCAGTAATAATGGACTTACTCCAAATACACTGCCAGACTGCAGGGATTGTGCAAATGGAGGGCTTGGTTCTGTTAAGCAGTGAATATCCTCAGCTTCCACTGGGAGCTCATGTAACTTTGAAGGAAAAGGACATTTGGCTAAATGGAGCAAATTTTAACAAGCCTAAACAAACAAACATCACACTGTGCCATAAACTTATTGCAGTAAGGAAAGAAATATTCATCTCCCTATAGCTACAAAAATTTGCTTTCAACAATCAACTTGGAAGAAGCAGAGAAAGTGAGCAACCTGAGTGACGTGCATATAATTTCTTGATTTGTGTAAATTTTTCTGTAAGCCATTCAAATGTAGACAAATAACAAAATCAGCTCACACAGTGCACATACGTGGACCCGATGATCTCCAGAGGTTCTTCCCAATTTAAATTTTCTATGATTGCATACCATGAGATTTCATGATACCCACCACATCTCTAAAGGTGGCACACTGCTCAGAGATCCTGGGAGAAAAAGGAAGAAGTGTCAGGCCCATGGACTGCAGCCTCTTGCTTAATCATTTAAACTAAGACAGCTGCTGTGGATAAAGCTTTCCATGAAGGAAGGCAGAATAAATTCTCCTCTCTCTCTCTCTTTTTTTTTTTTTTTAAATACAACAAATACACTCCACTTCCTACTTATGTAAATGTTCACCAAAGTGCCTCCAACCAGTAGAGGACAGGCTACACTAAGATATCACCAGTTTTAGACTTCAACCATTCCTATCTTCAAACCATATAACCTTTAAGATGGTTACCTGTTAAAGGGGACACACCAACACATGTATCAAACTCTCATAATAACCTTATGTGACAACTACATTCAGGGCAAGGCTGGTACATTGTTTAAGAGGGCAAAATTTTACTTCCTTGCCACACTTTAGGAGTGCCAATGCTACTTTGTACAGTTTTATAGTCTGTTCCATTTTTTTTCAGGTTTGTTCAGAAAAAGAAAGCTTGTACGATGGCTACCAGCAAGTCATCACTTACCTCAATGAAGGATAAGGGGAAAGTGAGGAAAGTTGTTTTCTCTTATGCTATGGAAGCACTTGTGGGTACCAAGTGGTACAATTAAATAGGCAGAAAGGAGTAAAACTTGTCTATTTCTTACAACTAATATATAAGAAAACACAACTACGGTAGCATTATTTTTTAAACAATATATGACGTTTCCAATTCATTCACAATATTTGCAAAGGGAATGTAAAAGATTTATATGTCATTAACAGGGTGTTGATAAAAGATCACCACTGGATTATATTAAATTATGTGGCTGAATTTTTCAAAGGAGCCAAAAATACACATGTGTGCATTTCAGTGGGATTAAGGTGTCTATCTTGCTTAGGCTTCTAATAAAAATAAAAAGAAAAAAGTACCCTGAATCATTAATGTCTACTTTGGTTCTGAAAGACTAGATTTAATTATGTTTTGGTCTAATGGCTGGCACAGACTAGGAAAGGAAAGATGTAGATGAGAGCGGGAAAGGGATTACATCTGCCAATCATATCCACAAATAGCACTACCATTTTTAAGACCCATTGGACCAAATCTTGAAGCCTTTTATTAGCAAAGAAATTCCCATTAACTGAGAATGTTCCGCACAAGACAGCGCTCCATACCTTGCATAATTCAGCTACTGAATACAAACTACCATTTCTAACTCTTCCAGTATTCAATTTTTATTATGCATAACATACTCCAGTGCATACAACAGCTCTTTTTAGGGCTTATCGCTGCAAGATGACAAAATGTCAGCTTTAAGATACCCTTGAAGATTCACCCTCCCTGTAAAGATGCCAATCTGAGATTCCACAAGCAAAGGCATGTTCGTGTTCTATNCTTTGGTTTTCTTACCCCGACCCCGACAACAACACACCCCCGAAGAAGGCGGCCCCCCCCCCCCCCCCCCGCTCTCCTGTAAACAAAGGAAGTCTTTATTCCTGTAGTAGTAGATCTTTCACGAAAACTGTGAATCTTGACTGCTACATGGCAGAGATAACTCATGCTCCTGCTAAATAAAATTCCCTAGAAATAAACTATGATGTTGCAGACATTTATTTGCAAGACAGCTTAGACATCCTCAAACACAACTCATTCGATGGTATATTATGCATTTCAGATTCCTCCGCACATCCAACTAGCGACAGAATTTCATTTCTGATTTCAAGGAAGCTGTCATCATCATTCAAACAAAATAGAGCCTTGTTCTAAATTGAATGCATATTATCTTAGTTTGCTGTTCTAGAAGTGGAAGTATTTTGTGGAAGCAACAGTGCCATTAGGTTGCTGGGACTGAATTAATCCTATAAAAAAAAATAAGTGGAAGCCTCATTCTTTTGTGATACCTATCCTCCAGGCAGAACGATAACTGATTCAGCTTTCCTCATGAAAATAAGGACTCTCCCCCACAGAATGTCACGGCAGCCCAGCTGTCATCCAATCAACATTTTATGCTTCCCATAACCATGTCAAAATGAAAAGCACTGCATTGTCCACTACTGTAAGTGTATCAAGGTCAGTGGAGTTATGGCTTTCTGCAAAGATCCCCGGCTTTCTCATTTATGCTTCCAGACTCTCTTCCAGCTCCCTGATTTCCACTACAAGAGCTTCCTGCTGGAAAAGCAACACTCATTTCTAGTGGCAGAGTGTAAATCCTCCATCTTGAAGGCAGGAACATGGTGGAGAAAACTGCTGTACAACTAACATTCACAGCTAGGACTACAGAATAAATCTTGTTAGAAAAACTCACAGAAGATAAACTACTACATGATTACTTCGCACACAAACACAGCAAATGCCTTTCAAAAAATTAACAAACAAAGCAGCGTGATCTTAAGTAGCCCAGTGCGGTAGAAAAGACAAGTGAAAGTGGCAAATCTACAGATAGGCTCACAAAGTGCTTCACATAGAAACCAACTCAGCATAACCATTGATAATACGAGTACACCAGAATATATGGTACCCATGTAAATCATCTTACACCAGCCATTTTCTGTTGAAGTGCATGAATACAGCATTGATGAATAAAACTATCTGGAGATAGCCATGCATTTTGCTTTCAGACACAAGACAGGCTGACAAACATGCCAGATGCTAAGTGTAATAATCACTTGTGTTCCTCATTCTGACCCAATGTTTGTTCTTAAAGAACAATTCTTCGGGGTTTTATTGTTTGCTTTTTTTTTTTTTTTCAAATGGCTACAGCATTCCTCAACTCAGAATGTTTTGCTTGCTTACGCTCCTAATCCAGAAGCAAGCAAGAAACAGTAACAAGTCTGAGGTACTGCAATTTGAGATTGTTACCTGCTGCTATTCAAAGCTCTTCAGCTGCAAGCTCCTCTCAGACCTAACTTCTTCAAGTGGCCCAGTGTCAAATCCCACACCTGCTGGTGAGAGCTAAATTACTTAAAGCTTGTTACCATCCAGCCAAAAAGTACCAGACCACGTGGAACAAAATGGTGCATGAAGGACAAAAAATGCCCACAGTTACGTTCCTTGGCCAGTCTTTAATCCCAAAGGGTCCAAGCAGTAGCAGCCACTCTTGCAGCACAAAGTAGCGATCATTTCAGCACTGCTTTGTCCACCGTCACCAAAAGTCTCCTACGTGCTGCAAGGCAGGCAGGGAGTTGGGCCTTAATAGTTTTCATCTGCTTTCCAAAGAAGAAAACAGCGGATAATGCTAGACTCTTTTCATTGTGGCCATTCCTTTGTAGTGTTAATTATTTACATGTCTTTCTATCCACACGGGAAGTACAACTGATGTGTCTTTGTGCAATTACAGCTCTTTTTCCACATTCTGTGCTTCAACAATAGGAGCGCGTTTGCTAAGAGCTTAGTTGTCCTAAATCTGCACGCCTTTGTCACCCCCTAGGGAAGACAACTGCCCATTATATGTTTATCAGTGTTACCCATCATCAATGTGATTTTTAGATTGATTGTCTGCATGGAACAAGGAAGCAGTTTATCTTGACTGCAAATACACGAATGTGATTAATCCTCACAATACATTGTGGCAAAAAATCAGCTGCAATAGCTTTTGAGGGAGCCTTTATACAATATGCTTTTCAAGACAACATCTACATAACCTTTAAAGAAGGAAGATTATTCCCCTGCTCCTCCATCTCACCTCTAACATCAGTACATCTATAAATGAAAAGAATTCATCTGTAGGCACAATACACATGGCTTTTAACTAGCAGGTACACGGACATTCACGTATTTAGCTGCCATATCTTAGGCATCTCTCAGCAATTCTTTTCTTTAACCACTTGAAGCAAATCACAATGTAAGCAGCTCTAAACTTGCAATGCAATTCCGTTGCGATTTTCTACAACTTCAAAAATAGCAGCAAAAGGAAAATATAGAGGCCTCATGAAAGAAAACCAGTATCTTACAGGATTCACTCAGGAAGCATTTGTTTCTCAGAAATAAAATAGCTTTTGTGTTACTCAGAAGACAAGGCAGCAAGTTCTTATATAAAGAACAAAAGAACAAACTAAATAGGGTTTCCTTTCTAATACTGTCAGTGCTGGCACAGACATGATCTGCAAATAATAGCGTGTGGGGTTTTTTTTGTTTTTTTTTTAAATAGACTTTAAAAAAATTATCTAGGAAATTTGTGAAGTTTTTCAAAGGTCCATCTAAGCATTCCCCAACCCCATATTTGTCCATTAGTAAACCGCTTTGGTTAAGATATACATACTCTGTGAAAATAAAAAACATTCTTTGATAATTTTCATTTAAACCTTCCCCACCTCCAAGATTTTATCTTCATAAACTACCAATTTTTTTTAATGCAATCTGCATAAAGACAGACAGAAGTGGAATATTATGCTGAAGCAAAATTTTCAATATTAAAAAACATAAAGCTATAATTAATAAATTCCACCAGTCACAGTTCAACTCCATTTTGTGGAATGAATTACACTGAGACAAATCAAAATGTTTCATGGCCTCTCTAAATTGCTTTTGAACATTGTCCTTGAGCACCTCCAATTCTTTATTATTTATATCAAACCTGATTTCCATTGAGACTACACTAGTAGCATGTAGTCTGTAAATCTGTCAAGTCACTTGGAGACCCTTGGCAACCGCTTTTGTAAATCTAGCGCCTCCTTGGAAACTCTTGTTGTGTAAAATCAAAATCATTCTTATGCTCAGTGGAAAGCTGAATGCAAATGTGGGAAAACAATCTTCCTCACAGTCCTCCAAGTGTCGCTCTGAAGCGGAACCATCAATCTCCTTTTTCAGCCAGCCATGAAGATGAAGTTCTACCACATGTATCCATGCACTGTCAGGTATTGCTGCTTCCTCTTGAAGGCTTAAAGGCTCCTATGAGCACTTGAAAAGGGAGTTCTGAATGATAAACCATAGTCTCCGTTTGCTCATATTCGGAAAAAAAGCAAAACCTTTCCTTTACTCCCTAGAGGACCTAGATGCCAAGGCCAGATTCACAACTGGCAAAAATTACTGTTGATCCACTCAAGTTGCTGACCTTTCCAAGGTAAGCATTTGGCTCACTTTCCTGCTGTTTTCTTCAGAAATGTTCATTCTTATTCCCTTCCTAAATACACATGCTGATTATTGGAACATTATTGTATTCAGTCCAGCAACCAACTTACATGCCAGAGTTTTTGTGGGCTTTGGGGTTTTTGGCAGGATAGGGGAGGGGGTGGCAGCTGCATTTCTTATCAGACCTGCACTCCTAAAATCTATTCAGCTACAGGGTGTTAATCATTACTTTATAATCACTCGATTCCTACAGCCTCAGTACAGTAAACAAAATAGATTTACACAATGTTGTACACTAGATGCTACACAAGACCTTAGCAATCAGCAGCAGCTTTCAGATTCAGTAGAGTTCAACCAAGAAAAGTTACCTAAGGGATAACATGAAAGTTGATATGTTTGATAACCTAGATTGTTTTCCATAGAACGACAGGAACAGATTCCCCGTCTTTCATGTGTGTTTGTTTTCTAGCACCTCAAACTCTACTTTGTTCAGAAAAAATGTAAGTTGAAAATATATTGTACTATAAACTCATACCCTGCCTTTATCAAATGTTGACATTGAAAATTCCTGGGGGCAATCCAATAGACTTACAGACATCAACACCGTAAAACACCACAGAGTAAGCATATTCACTGGTGGTCTTCACAGGCACTTCAAGCCAGGCTGCTGTATATATCTATAGACATTCATACATATGCTCATACTTAAAAGCTGAGTATTTCTTTAAAATAGTGATAGTACCAGGACAGTAACAGATAGTCCAAGGACAAACAAGTGACAATCAATAACTGTGCCACTGCTGCACGTTCATTCAGAACCATATTATCACCTTGTTATGGTGACAAGCTGTTTCCAGCTGGGCGCACAGCATAAGCCAAAACAAAAGTTAAACTGACATTCAGTTTCAGTCTGTTCGCTTTCATCCTAAATAAAGCACTTTCTAATCCAAGTAACTATCTTAAACATCGTCAAGTGCCAGTAGGAGAATAACTGACAGTAGGAAAAGATAAGAACCGTAGAGTACATATACACACACAGAGTGGGATGCATATGTATTTATATGTATATATGCACACACATATGCAAACCTCATCAGCTAATCCCTGGACACCTGGCAGAAGGTCCCAGTCTTCATTCAGGTATTAGTTGCACACAAAGCGACCACAGGGCACAAGAGGCACTACTCAAACTAGGTGCAGCAGGATGGCTTAGCCAAACCGATGGATGGCTGATGGCACTAGAGTCAAGTTTCACGCAGGTCAGAGTCTTGCTCATATCTAAGGTGATGTCTCATGTCCAAGTTCACTAATTAGTTCACTTACTAAATTCAACATACATTGTTTCAAAAAATACTAAGGATTTCACCCACAAATTATTACATTATCCCCCCAAATGTTAAAGGGATACAAAAGAAATGACAAAATGACAAACTAATGGCTTTAATTAAACGTATCAGAGTGCAGTGCCACTAATTCCTTACTACGTTCAAGCAGTCTAAAATGGAACTGTCTATACTTACAAAGCAGGCACCTTGGTTATAAACAGGCATCTTAGGCATCTCAATATTGTATCTCAGTTTGTCTTGGCTGTACAAAAAAACCCAAACCAGAACAACTCCAGAGAGGCTGATCCTGTACAACCAGTTTTTTGAATTGGCAGTAAAACTAGGTACTCTGCTGGGATGTGGTGGTAGGATCCAAAACCGAGAATAGTTGTGCAAACCAAGTAGTCAAGAAAAAAAAGAAACAGTAGTGAAGAATAAACTGAGTGGATATCTGAGTACCACATTTGAGATGACCCATACTGATGAACAAAGTCACACAACCCTGCAAATAACGCCCAGAGGGCACAATAGCCTAGCATTTCTAAATATGTCCTCTCAGACACATTTCTGACAAATAATACCCCACATATATTTTAAGTTATCCATCTCTCCCTCAAGATAAGTATCTTATTAGAGCAGACCCAGAAAACCTCACTAACTCACAGTTCCTAAAGTTCTGGTACTTTTAAGGTAGATTCAGACAACACCCAGAGATTCAAACAGCATCCAGTAGGTATGAAACAATATACATAATCTCCAAACACTTTTTAAGATTAATATTTACACAGTGTCTTCTCTAACAGGAGATTTCCCAGGGATTAAAAACAAAAGATAAAAACAAAAAAGCAGAGACCTTCCAATAAGTGTCAGGTGTCATCAGCTTTTTTTTGTTGTTGTTAGGTTCTTTGGGGTTTTTTAATAGTTGCCTGAAATTTGTGCTCTGACACAAACTCCCCACAGTGAAAAAATTGGGAAAGCAGATCTAAGAAAAAAACGTAAAGGGTATGTATCCCCCACATATAACTCGGGAGGAGGGGAGTGGCAGGTTTGATTCAGTAACATTAACACTGGGGAAGTTATGACTTTTACCATTAGAGACAGGACAAGCAGGCAATTGCCAGCAATCCTGCTGAAGGCAAGGCATCACCCTTCCCAGGGGGGTAACACTAGAAGGACAGTTTTAATTTGCATTATCTCATCTGCACAATCATCCTGAGCAATAGGGGACCCAACTGCCTTTCACTGAGGAGCGAACATGGCCTAGAGACCTCATATGAGCAAAGGAAGCAGGATCCTGAAGCAGAGCGTGAGCCTCTGTTGAGATGACATGCCAGGGCTTACCTGCAGGGTGATACAGCACGTCACTAAGTAGACCGCTGATAGACCTTTGCTGGTTTATGCCAGTGAGCATCTGGGATATTGGGACAATTACCAGAGTTTCTGTGCTGTTATTCCAGGACCCAGGAAACTAAGGCTGCAGAATTATGGCAAAACAAGTCCCGCTTCATTTATTTCTATGCAAGATTGCAGACAACTTTAGCAGCCCACTAGTACTACGATAACCTGGTAGACACTGTCACTCTGAAAGGTGTGATTTTCATACATTTAAAGAAAAAAGAAGCTCCAAACTCACACAGATTTCCTCCAAATTAAAACCTACATATTTTACCTTCCCCCAGCTTTGTGAAATGACCGATACTGCATTCATCCTCTTGGCTGTCAATGAGTGCGATATTTCTCAGTCACAGTATTTTGCACAGCTATGCCACTAACTAGATTCGTCCTCGACAACCTGGAACAAAAATGAACTTTTCAGCAGCATACCAACAAGAGCAATGAAGAGGTACACTGGGGAACTGTGATACTGTGCAGGTGTCCAGGTGACAAACCACCATACAAAACATTATATAGGTGAAAGTTCAGTTTCCTAAGGCCTTCTATTCTCACTTTTAACTCGGGGCACTCACCCATAGTGCCTCAGTTCCAATACTTCATTAACTCCGATTTAACACAACAGTTAGGACGTTGTCAACTCAGCAAGGAAAGGCTGTGAACCTAACAATACTCTCAAGTACTTCTGACCTCTTCTCTACCCTCACATGCAAAAGTCAACTTTTTTCAAATTAGCAAAATGTCTCTGGATTTAGCCCAGCTGACAAGCTTCTCTCACTTGCTAGGTGGAACACACAGCAGAAAGCACAAGTTTATAAGGAATTCAAGAAATCTTGCAATCAATATGCAGCACAGATCTCTGCACTACAGCAGTTACATTATCTTGTGTGGCACATGCACCGTTCCCATGGCAACGAGCATCCTTCATCCAACTCCATTATTATGGCTATTTGAGGCTTTCAGAATCTCTGGTGTCCAAGCAATGGCTCAGAGCTGCTTTGTGCTAATAAGCCTCAAGAATAGATACAAGAAGAAGAGAAGAAAATACAGCAAACTCTGTTTTGCTAATCTATAAGCAACATGGAAAGCAAAAAGTGGCATGGGAAATACAATTCAATCAGCTAAGGGGAAGCAACGACTCTTACATAACCGTCTTCATTAAGCGAGACGAACATGGTTCATATTCACTAAAGCCTTTTAATTCCAGAAAAATTAGCAGTCAGCTCAGCAAGTTTGTTGATGAAAAGTGGCTTTGTAATAGGTATGAGGAAACAAAACTCTTACTGTACATCTATTGCAATATTAACTTCTCTATCACTGATATCAAATATATCTTTATTTTTAAAAAGGATTTAGTTTGTAACTTCCTGCAGAACAATTCAAGAAAATAATTTGATTTTGACCTTTTTATGATGTCTGATATTAAAGTTTTAAAGGGTTATTATCAAAATGTATAATCTTTACAGTATAATCTATATTTGGTTTATATAAATTGTCCCTAGGTATTTTAAGTAAGCTTTCTCTATCAATAACACCACTTTTTTTTTTTGGCATTTATGCATTTCCACATCAAAGCACTACAGCAACCTCATTATGCTTTGCACAGCTTAATACTTAATAAAGAGTTTCTCTTAGTCACCAGCCAGGGAATTTCAGACAGAAAATAAATAACCTAATTTATTAAAGTGACCCTTGACAAATCACCCCTAAGTTGCTAGCTAGAGGTTTTATCCCTGTGAAATACACATGGGTCAGTAGGAACAGAAATGCTTTGAAGTTGGAGAGTTTGAAGGCTCTTAAAAAGAAACGTTAAAATAAATACAGGCGGCACTACACGAGAAAATGCCTTTACAATTGACAAAGGAGACCGACAGGCTGCTGAATCCAGCTGATCTTTAGCTACACTTAAGCTTAATTGTGCTCAGCACCTGTTCAGAAAGAACAGTAATTCTTTAAGCGTCTTGAACACCATCTATCCTCAGCTGGCCACATTCAGTGTCAGGTCAGATGTATCCGTTACCACTGAAGGTAAGCAAGGTCAAAAGCAAGATCAGTCTTCAGAACAGACCCCTCAGGGAGATGAATGAAACCAGCTGGTGCCATTCTCTCAACCCCCCATCCATTCACTGAGCATCCAGGCATCAAGATCAACAAAGCTCAGTTTCACATGGCCTCTGTGAGCAGCTGGAATAGCAGGTCTCATGAAGCTCACTGAAGTAGGAGGCTTTCTCCCTGCCACAGCCACCACACTCCAGCCCCGAAGCAAACACTGCATCCCAAACTAGAGCCCAGGAGGACCTCTAGCAGGTCCTGTTCTTTTGGGCTGGAGAGCGGTAGTTCAGCGAGAGTAACTGACATTACACTGAAGAATGATTTTCAAGCATAAGTGACAAATATTTAAATATTGGATTCTACAGAAAATACGAGGAAAAAGACTCCTTCTACTACCAGTGAACCAATGAACATGCTAAGCATTGGGGAAAACTAAAGAAAGCCTTACTTGTTCACAGCTGCAGTCATCATTATGTGCACATTGTGCTGTCTGCAACCTGAAAGCCTCCTTACCTGCTGGTGCCCTAACCCCCCTGTCCTGCATCTATGCAGGTACAATCCACTGTTTTATCAAATCTCTGCCCCATATCAGCCTCCAGGGCTGATGCTGCCTGTCCACATAGGTGAACTCATTTCAGGAAAGTGAAGAAAGCACGATTTCTATCTGAGAATGTAACTTCCATAAGGTTTAAGTGTCTTTACATTTGAGGCTGAAGGCATGTTGCTATTCAACTCTGGGACAGATTCTGAATTCTGCTCATGCTTGACATCTAGTGATATCAATGGAATTAAATTCAAGTCATTTGTACCACTTAAGCCCACAAAGAAGCTTAACATATTTAATCATACAGCTTTCTGCTATTAAATAGTTTGCAAGAGGAAAAAGGCATGGAATTTTCCATCTACTCCTTCCCTTTGGAACCCGCAGAGCGACTTTGCACAACTCTAATTTTCTTGCTCGTGAGATTGAAAAACTTTGCTGTGCTTTGCACAGAGAAGATACGGAGAGATGATCCAGGAACGCTTAAACTGTTCTTCCTTTTTTTGTGCTTCAATCTGGAGATGGCTGCTAACGTCCAGGTCAAATGCAGGTTCTACGTCACCCTCCTGTACGTGACCAGCAAAGGATACAGAGATGGGGCTGCTAGGTGAAGCAAACCAGCAGATGCAACTGAGGAAGATGACATTGTGTTACCCTGAAACCCATCTGCTAAGCTAGAGAGGATCCATCACATGAGCAGCAAGATCCTTGAGGAATTATATTCTTTCAGAAATGTTAAAACCCTGTTCAAATAATCCCAGTTAATTTTAATTTCGGAAGGTTAGATAGTCCTCAGAATTTTCTCTAATTGCATATTCCTCAGAATAGACTCCTCTGGTTGCTCTGTAATCAAATCATAATTAAAGCATCTGTGTCATTTTATCTATCCCTTCCTGCTATTTGTAGCATTTACAGAAGGCAACAAAGATGCAGCATGCAAAATTTCCAGCATCAAGGCTCATCATCAGAGCAATAATAGGGATTTGTACTAGTGTGACTGTCTGAGTGTCTCCTTAGGCTTTCATTAGCCTTTAAAAACAATTGAGGAAGAGAAGAATACTAAACAGTGCCCCCCTTGTTGTATCCACAACTGGAGGCCATGTTTTATTCCTGTGATATGGGTTTTTAAAACAGCTGCCTCATTTCATCTCAGCTGCACCGAGAAAACAGTCGTGCAGTGGGGAAACAGTTGTCCTAGCAGGAAGTTAAGAGATATGTTAAATAGCAATATCACCTTGATAGAGAAAAATATTTTCTCCTTGAGCACTGTATCAGTTGTCAGACTGATTTCAGCCAGGAAAAAAACAAACAAAAAACAACCAACAAGAAAACCCATTCCCCTGAGCTATATCACAGAACTTCCAAATTAACTAATTTGAGGGTTCAGACTGACGAAGAGCTGGTGCTACATGCCTTTTACCTTCAAGAGCATATTGTAAGTCACATTTCAGAAGAAAGGTGATGACACAAACTGTGCAAACTCTCCCCCTCCCCTCCAACACCCACAACTCACAAGTGATGAAAACGCTGAGCAAACTTCTCTGGGAAAAGAGTTTGCATCTTGAGCTTAGTTTTATCTATTCAGAGGAAGAAAAAAAAATATTTAAAAAAAGAATCAGAATTTCTTACACAAGCAGAATTCTAGATCACACTGGGACAATTATGAATTTTTAGTTTGTATTGAAAGGAATACATTGACTGGTAACTGAAAGCATATATTTTTCAAATGAAAATTTTGTGATGTATTTATTCGCCACTGATGTGACTTTTTCTTCTTTGTTTCTACCCTAGATTTTAGTCTTGTTACACAATTTTGTGAAGTTACAGAATGAACCTCAACTGTGTAGGCATTGCTTGATAAGCATATGAATACAATTGATATGAAAAGTACTGATTTGTCACCGTATGCTTTTCATTATAACCTCATTCTAATTAAACATTAAAATAATTGTTATTTTACACAGAAAAGGTTCAATTTACACAAAGACTATTCTAAGACAGCACTTTGAACTAAAGTCAGCGTTAAGTTTGCTAACAATATATCACATCTTTTAAAATATAAAGATCAAAAACAGAATAAAATAAAAATTTTCCAGCTTAACAAATCCCTCTATTAATCATTCTTAAATAACTTCTATTTTTGGATGATGAATTCTTTCAGAAATGATTTTGAGTAGAAAAGTGATTTTGGAACAATTGATACCTATAAACGCCTAATTTCAGTCTTAAATAGAAAGCCTTTTCATATCTAATAGATAATGTTAGCTACCAGCATGTAAGGCCCACATCTGGATTTGATTTTATTTCTTTTAGGGTCTTTTTGTTGTTGTTGTTTGATGGTTTGTGGGTTTTTTATTGTTTTGTGGTGTGTGGTTGTTTTTTTTTTTTTAAACAGACAACAGTGGCACATTGGAATTCCTACAGAGTAAGACAAACACAGGACTTCTGAGACACCGAAGTGATTACTCAAAACACTGCATCAATTACAGCTGAAGTCAAAGGACTTGTACCTGTTATACCTCGTGGGTTCCCCTGTAACCCACAGGGTTCCTTTGTAACAAAGAGCTGTCATTAACCCAATACAAAGCAGAATTATTGTTAAGAGAGTGGCATTTTCTGCACATTTAAGTCTGAACAGTGTAGCAACACGGAAATATCAGAATGTGAATGGTTTGGTGTGTTTCCTTGGGTTAAAGCCAAAGGATGACCTCTCAGGCTAATGTTGTTCCAACTACACTAGTGCAACTGACAGCAGCATTTAGTCCTCAGTTTGCAGATTACATCAGCTCTATTGTGGATGTGCTCAGCATCTTCTGTGTTCACTAGCTTGCATGTCAGACAGATCTTGAACAATTAAAATTATTGCAAAATACACTTGTGCAAAAATAAAAAAACAACAACAAAGGGTTTCTTGGAGAGTAACAATTTGTTGTTCATGATACACTGTGTGACTTTCCTTCTTCAAATTACTTTGTAACGGAAAGAAGGGTAGAATACATATATAAAAATATATTTTTAAATTATTTTAATTCCCAGTATATGAGGGAGCAAATCCTGTCTGCATTCTGTAAACAGCACTCTTTATGCAGCTGGCAGATATTTTTTTTTTTTCCATCAGTAAAGGGGATCCAGGTGTTGATGAATTTGCTTATCAGGTTACCTTCCAATCTGACTGAACAAAATAAAATTCAAATATCCAGCTGGTGGTGTTGCCCCTATAAAAGGCTCATACAAGTGGCCTGAGAAAGTCTCAGATGTTATAGATATTTTTTTCCCTTAAAAATCTAAATAAAAAAAAGGTAAATCCAATAATCCACTTGGTATTTCATTCTATTCTCATACAGAGCTTATGACAGAAGCAGAAGTTGGGGCTGAAACGCTGGCTATCCTCACACTGAGAGGCAAAGGACATGCTTCTGGAAGCAGGGGAACAAAATATCTCAGTTGTTAGGAGTTCTGAAGCATATCAGTTGGTTTGCTGGTTTGTTTTTTTTTTCAAGCCAGATACCAGATAATTCACCCGTGATCTGAACGCAGCTTAATCTTGCAGTGGATAATAAAAGTCTAAAGACCGCATTTCTTATTGCTATTTGTACAACAAAAGACTTTGTTGCCTTGTCCATGGTTTTACTGAGCCACCACAACAACTGACCTTGTCTTTTAAGTCAGATCTGTCATGACTGTGAAAGCGTTCACTGTCTTTCTCTATTTGGCCACGTCTGCGCTGTCATCGCCTATTCAAAGAGGTCAGGACTGCGACTTCAACCTTCCATTACAAGCGTTCAGAAAGGCTTTGAGGTGCTCCGCTTTCTGCATTTTATGTAACCAAATGTGTCACCATATTAAAAGCACAACCATGCAAATGTCACAGATGACCATCTAACATGCAGTTGAAAGGCACAGATATGTCCCCAAGTCCAAATTCATTTTTCGTTTCCAACATTCAATGCAAGCATGAGTTAGAAGAAATCATGGTAAGTAGAAAATCCTAAGATAACTTGAAAAGAAATTGTCACCAAGGATTCTCTTCAGAGATAATATTTTTTTTCCAAATCACTTGTTCGTAGTTGAGTCATCCCGGAAAGCATCTAAAGCTTGTGGAAATTTGTCACTGCATTTAGGATGATGAGTGCAGAATTCTTACAGATTATTTAGAAATTTCCTTTTGGCATCTGTAGCTTAGATTGCACTTACATAGTGAATAGATTCAAATATAGAGTCAAAAACCTCCTCCCCCACCATCTTCCTACTTTGTTCCCAGTTCTCATGTTCAATTACTACTCTGTTATACTTAATAGTGCCATCAATGCTGCGGTACTTTAGCTATAATAGAAGCATTCCATCAGCAGTCAGTATCTTCAGTAAATACATTAACCACCAACTCGACCATGCTAACAAATCATTGTTTACTTTTGAAACGCATTTTAGTGACCCACAATATTCACGAATCAAGTGAGACTGGTGTATGCAGCCTCTGAATGTTATAAGAGACAGACTCAGCTTTTAACTTTACCAAAAAAACCTACACGTTCAATAAAGCAGACGTGAAAATTGCTTCATTTCTCCCTTTTCCACATGCACACGAAATAGTAAGTTTTACGCACATAAAATACACACAGCCATGTCTAGAATACTTTTAACTCACTGGGTATAAAGAAATTCATGATCAAAAAACAACTATTTGTCATGAGAACAACTGCCTAAAATTTACGCAGATCCGTGGTCATATGAACACACACCTGATAAAAATAAACTGTAAAAGCTAGCAGTCCATGCTGCTCATCACTGAATGACATCATCTGTACCTTTAACCTCAGAAGAAACAAAAACCACTGAATTCTTACTCATTCTATAAAGTCTAAAGATTTAGAGCTCTCTTACAAGGAGTTCCCTACAATGCCAGCGTTGATATTAAAATGGTTCAAACTTATCAATGGTTAAACTATGCTACCTAGTTAGAAAAGAAAAAAAAAAACCAAACCAGAAATTGAGCTGTCAATTCTTAACACAGTATTAGGCGATTTCTGACAGATTTCACCCATTTACCATTAAGACTGAAATTCATTTCAGCAACTGAAGGAAGATACCAGCTTGTTTTCTCTGTTCCCCCTGACCCACCTAAAGTATTTAAATTCACACACATTAAGTGACTTGATCCCCAAAAGTGCTGAAGTTCCACATACCCAACTAAAGTCAATTTAAACAGCTCAAGCTGAGTGTCTTTGAAATTCAAGTCACTTTCCTACCCCACCTGCACGCAAATTCAATAACTCTAAGCTTTAAATCGTTGCCCTTCATATCTAGATCTCCAAATTTAAAACATAAACTGCCAAGTTCCTCAGATTTTTGATGAGCCCAGAATCAGCCACTGTCCCTTTAACGTTCCACCTCGTCTCCAAAAAGAAGGTCTTTTTACTAGAGCTCAGTCTGATTCATTGGAATTTGCCAGGCAGGTCAGGAAATCCCCTGAAGCAGAGGAAGAATATTAAAGAGATGGGACATGTATATCAAATCTCATTACTGTTCTCTTACGAGAATCAATCAAGTGAAAGGACGTGATGATGTCATTATGACATCATTTACTTTGGGATTAGAAATTCATAGCTACTTAGCAACCAAAGCTGTCCAATACAGAAGTAAGACATCCAATGGAAGATGTTATCATCTGACCCATTTACTGCAAGACAAATATTTGTCAATTCTTGTTTCAAGACTTTATAAGACATACAATACCTTAAGAACCCTGTTGTTTCAAGGACAGAATATCAGAAATAAAACAATCTCTCTGAACATTTTTTATTCATATTCAAGTCCATTCCTTTACCCCATAACAGCTAATGTGCAGTTTCCCCCCACAGTCATCTTCTTTTTCACCTTCTCACAGATCTAAACCCTAAAAATGTAAAAAAAAAAACCCACAACTTGTGCTAAACAGACTTTATTATTTTAAGAACTACAATCTCTATCAGAAACTCAAACCTCCTATAGTCAAGGGAGACTAACATAACTGCATGAGAACACAAGCTTAGAAAGCATGTTTATTTCAATAAACTAAGCTGAAAACATCCAGTTGACCAGCTCCAGTATCTGTCAGAAATTCCAACAAAAATAAATAAATAAAAAAAGCTTCGTGCATGAAAAAAAGAATTGGTCACGCTACTTCTGTGGCTATTTCTGGGACCTGAAAAGGGTTTGATGCCCGGAATCTATGCCTGACCTGATTTCCTTTAAAGTTCACTCCTCTCTGTTGAAGGCACAGTTTATCGAGTTCTAAAGCAACTGAGCAAAGATAATACGTGAACTGAAATTATAACTAAATCTTTAAAATCCCTTATCGACAAGCTAGAAGCACAGCACTAGACTGACACTTCACGTTTCCACATCCATGTTCTGCTACAGGGCTGGTAGAGCACCGGCACGCGTTTAACGTTAAACGAAAGAAAATAAAACACTCCACCTTCTGGAAATAACTTTTTATTCTGGTGAGCCTGTCTCCGACTCCTACCGAGAGGAGAGCCCCGCGTCCCCCGGGGGGGCCCCGCAGCGCCCGGCGGGTCACCGGGACCCCGCTCTCCCTTCGTCCCCGTTGATGGCGATACCCGTTGCCGCTACGACCGCACACACGGGCGGACGAGGGCTCAACAGACCTCGGCGGCCACTGACTGAAGGAAACGAAGTGCCGCCGCGAACCTCCGCCGCACCCGGAGCCGCCACCGGCGCGGCGGCAACAGGCGACCTCCCGCCGCCGTTTCCCGGGCGATTTACCTCAGCGCCTCCCGCCACCCCCAGCAAGTCCGCCGGGCCCGCTCCCCTCTGAGGAGACGCCGCCAGCGCCGCCTCAGCCTCCTTCCCCCGAGGGCGGCCGCGTCCCCCGCTGCGCCCCTCGACGCCCGCCCGGGGAAGGGAGCGGAGCACGGCGGTGCGTCCCCGCGGGGCAGGGGAGCGCCGCCCGCCCGCCCGCCTCGCCTCGCCTCAGGGCGCCACGGAGCGGGCACGGGGAAGGACTGAAGTTTGCGGTCAAACGCGCACACCCTACCTGCCGCCGTGGCGGAGGAGGAAGATGAGGAGGAGGAAGAGGAGGATGATGGAGAAGAAGAGCCGCCGCCGCCAATCGGCCCGAGCCACCGGCGCTGCCCTCCCCGAGCNGCCCGGCCCGGCCCGGCCCGGCCCGGCCCGCACCGCACCGCACCGCACCGCACCGCACCGCACCGCACCCCACCCCATCGGTCTGCCCGGAGGCGACCCCTCGTAACCAACTCACCCCTGCCCCCGCGTCCGTCGGCGGGGAGGCCGCCCGGCGGACCCGTGCCGAAGATCAGTTCCCCTCAGCGGTTGCCGGTTTTCCCTCCTCGGCCCGAGGTAACAAAAGTTTATAGTTAAGGGCGGCAAGGCTGGGGAGCTGCTAGGAAAACTAGCGGTTTTCTGGCTGAGTTTGAGTGGTGTGTCTTTCCAAGTGGAAAGTTACTTCAAACAGGAAAGCTTAGAACCGTGTTTTGGAAGTGCTGAAACGTAGATACGTTTCCAAACTTCCTCAAAAGTGCCTCAGTGTAGGATAAGAAATGGTGGGAATCGCCCCTCACCTGGGCTCCTTTCCAGTCAGACGTTTTCCCAGTGCAAGGTTTCCAGTCAGGATTCCCCGGCCGTGGGTCTCGGCAGGCCGCGTTCGCAGCATGGCCCGCAGCAGCTGAGCTCACCACAGCCATGACACGTCCCAGGGGTCGCAGAGCGGGTGCTCTGCCCTGTCAGACAGCGTTTCACCAAGGACAGGCGCATCCCGGGTACCCAATGAAGGTTCACATCTAGAAACAAACCCAACATTAGCGCCTTTGACTTCCCAGGTGACTCTCTGAAATGAGTGAATGAACGGCAGTGACAACTGGCCAGTGGACAGAACCAAAAGAACACCTTCCAGAGAGTGTTTCAAGGTAAAATGGTTTCTTTTGCAGCAGCGTTAAAGTAGCCATCACCATAGCAGAAGAGTCAATCCCGTACCTTGTCCTGTGTGTTTCACTGCACCACAGTCCAGTGTCTGTTGTTCAGAAGAGAGTAACATTCACAATCTCCACTAGCATCTGTTGTCTTATGATACAGAAAATTGGTAGCAAAACCTGCAATCTGTACTGCACTGTCATCCACTTGTCAGGTCAGGAAGACCTAGACTTCTTTTCCGCCCAAAGAGGTCTGGAGGGGACTTTTTGTCATTTACCCCGTCAGTGGATTATGAATCCACCCCAGGTGTCTGTCTATCTTCTTAATATCTACATTGATCTGTGTGAATTTAAGGATGATGTGTGAACTAATGTTTAACACGTGATAATCATACAGCAATAGAAATACAAACACTGATGTTTATTACTAGGACGTGCAGATAGGATAAATCTCATAAAATTGGCTAATTACCATTTTGAAACCCAGCTATAATTGTGCAAGGGTTGCCAGATTGCTCATCTTCAATGACTTGCCTGTGAGTTTTAATGTGGAAAATATGTTAGCAGAGTTTAACACTGTTGCCCATTAATTACAAGACGTATTTATGCTGAGACTAATAATTGGATTGTCCTGTAATCCACCATAATAATCAGGAATTTTCTTTGCCCATGTGGTTTGAAAAGGTAATAGCTAATGATATTCTGTCTAATTTATACAGTGTCAATGAATAACTACTGCTCTGGCATCTCTACTATTACTTCAGGGTTATAGATTTTGCTACTGATTAGCACTTGATTAGCCCTTGTCTTCATCATAGTCCCATTGTCCTTGTATTTAGGCTAAGTATTGGTTCTGATTGACTTGGCTTTTTAAAAATATAGGGTATATTCAGTTATTGAGACATGCTCCCAGAGTAGTATTACCTGTTCATTTGAGGTTGGATCTTAAAGAGGAGAACCTTTCTCTGGGCATGGATGTGCAATGAGTACAGAAGAGGCTACAGCCCTCCCCACTCTGTTGGCATTGTCTGGTAAGACATCTGTGGGTTACCTGCCCTGTTGTGGCTGTGTGACTGTCTAGGTTTCCTCTGCACTTATTACAATGCAGTGGCATTGGCTGTCTTTTGCCTCCATGACAATTTGCATTGGTAAGGTCAAAACTACCATCTGAAAAGCAGCTACATAAACTAGCCCTCTGCAGCTGCGGGTAGAAGATTTTTGTACCACTTCTCTTCACATTTTTGGATGAGGTGCTTTAACCGAGATGTGTTTCTTTTTACTTGAAAGCTCCAATTTTGCCGAGTAACTTGACATTAAAAAGAATAAATTCCGTGGCCAATTCCATTAAGAGCCAACACTGTGCAAAGTAAACCCTAGCACAGTGGTTCCCAAATTGTTGTTCATGAGCTGCTGATCACTGCTTGTGATCTGTATTTCAGCAGTGCACCAGTATTGACAGTAGATTTCAAGATCACCTCAATTCAGTTTGATCTGATTATGGTCCATGAGAGATTTGGAAAGTTAAGATTACCCTAATGGTCCAATACACTTGGGAACTGGTGCTGTAGTATCACAGAGCTAAAGTGTTAACTCTTCTTTCCTTCGTGCCTGCCTTCCCAGCCTTCACCCTACAGCTTTTTCCTGACTGCATCCTTTGAAAGGAAGAATTCTGTGATTTCTTTTGGAGGCAGTGTCATAATCTCTAACAATTTAAGCTTTAGCTGCTAGGAGAGCTGTGACAGGGTCCAGTAGAAAGTTCTACTTAAAATTGGATGTCATGCTACAGTTCATTGACTTGAAAAAGATTGCTACTGCTCCATCATAACTCGGAGATTTGGGGGGCTGCAGTTACACTGACTTACAAGGCATGCAGATATGTCTGAGCTAACTTTAAACTGAAAACCATGAGAATACAGCGTGAATTTCAGCAGAGGCTGCACAAGCTCGTGGAGCTATTGACACTTGTACTGCTCTTGATACCTACATGTAAAGATCTCTGTCTGTCTATTGAACTTACTGAGTATCTGATTTTTAATGCTGTTGTATGCTGCAGAATTCCTTAAAAACATTTGAGAAAAGGGAGCTCCTGTTTAAAGAAGCTCCTGTGAGGGAGGAAAACTACGGTTTCCCCCGAGTTTCCCACAGATTATTTATAAATGTGCGAGGCTTCGCCTGCTGTGTTGGCAAGCCGATGACTCAGAAGCACGTATCTAGGGGAATCTGTTGAATGCATGGTTCCTGGATGCACAGACCTGTCTCTCTAGGGGTGTGACTGTGCGCTGACTCCCCTGAAGGACATACTGTGTGGGCATGGGCTTGGCTGCATATGCTAATGCAGGCATCTCTGGGAGAAAGAAGGGTGTAAGTCTGGAGCGTCCAACTGGCTAGTCGGTTCTGAGAAGAGAACTAAGATTTACATTTGGGACAAGCTTGCCAATGAGACTGAACTGTCACTTCCAGGAATTTAGTGTAACCTGGGGAGTCTAACAGCGTGCATTTGGCGAGAAGTGTTACTGAGGCACTGTCTCAGCTATTCAAGAAAGGCGATATTAGGGGGTTGAGGGCTGAAACCCTAAATGTGATAGTTCAGTTGAGGAAACTGAAGATAAGTGTAAACTGGAAGCTGTTTTCTGCAGGCCTGAAGGAAGACGACAGTTACACTGATAAGTACAAAGCAACTCAGTACTTGTTTTGGCAGGTTTAAGAACTATTGCTGTCGCTGTGTTTGCACCAGTTTTAATACTGCTAAACCTTACAAGCTACAGTGCTGTATTTTTTATGCTATTCTAGATGACAGGATAAATAGACTGTTGCTCTGATCATTCTATTTGTCACTGCTTAAACAATTCCAGGGTGTAATCTTTCCAAAAGGTAGCATTTATATTGCTGGTTTTTTGCCAAAAGGAAAATACATCTCCATGGTCAGTGTTGGTTGTTTTTTGTTTGTTTTTTTTATTGTTTGCTTTTTGTTCTTTTGATATTGCAGCTTTTGATGGTTAAAGATCAGATAGGATCTAACTTACAGCAAATAAAGATCATGTGCTGAGTAACATACCATATTCAAACACCATATCCTGCAGTAGCAATTAGCCTTTGTTGCTAATAATTTGCTAAATTGTCAAGGTTTGTGGTCATTACCCTTTAGAAAGTCATCAGATCTCAAAAGCTCAGCAAGGTTATGGCTAGCCAGGGCTTGGATAAGAAATATAGTCACACAGGTGCTGCACAGTGTGACACTACTTACTGAGCAGAAAGTGCACGTATGGAGTGTTGGAAAGGGATCATCTGAATCTTAAGGTTCTAACTAGCATTTTTCATGCAAGATCCCATAGCATTCTATCTGTACTAGCTAATGTAAGACTAACTAACATTTCCCTCACTCAGTTCCTAACAGAGTAATAATTGCTAAGTATTCCCCAGTGTTTCAGTTGACTTTTTCAGAGTCTCTTTACTTTTTGCCCTTTCTTATTGCACGAAGCAGTACGTTCTGATGAGCAGGTGGTATGTTCCTTCTTGCAAGTGGCTGCATTACAGAGGTTAAAGACCGTCCACCCTCATTTGAACTCAATTGCATGCGTATAATTAAGTACAGCATTTGGCCAACTTTTTATCAAGAGCTCTTGGAGCCTTTGGGATGAAATATGCTATTATGATTATAATTTGCTATTAATTATGTGTTGATTAAAACCAGCAGGAATGTGTGTCACTACGAAAGCTACCCCTTTTCACAGGGTCAAACAGCAATGAAAACTTTATATTGCTTTGGCAAACTTGGTTTTGATTTGGGAATATTTAGCTGTTACAATTTAACTTGAGCTCTATATGCTTTGTCTTGTTCAAGCATGAAGTAGGGAATCTAGGAAAATAAAAGGTCTTGCTGCCATTTTCCAGTAATTTGGTGCCCAAGCTGCAATGCATTTCTCACCTGCGAAGTCAATATAGGGCAATTAATAGTCACTGTCCGTTCGAAGGATCCTCAAGCACAAACGACAATATTGAGACTGGTCAGCATCGCCTCAACTGTTAAGGGGTCAGTAAGGGATACAGCAACCAGATGTAACAACGGAAAGGACTTAGCTATTTTTTTAAAGCTGGTTGGCAAAACTTCTCCAGGCAGTGCTGTGGAGATTGCTGTCTTGAAGTATCTCCACCAACAGCAACCGCTGTGTTGAGTGTTGGCTTTGGGAGGACCAAAGGCAGCTTCTACAAGCTTAGACAGTTTGGAGCCTGATCCAAAGTACCCTGAACTCAGTGGTAAAAAGTTTCTCATTGACTTTGATGTTGGTCTTTGGAGCAGGTCCCTGGTAATAATTGCATTGGAGCCTAGCCATGGTGATTGCTATTAGAGCTAGGACTTGGCCTTGACAGATGATGATAAATAATCTAATGATTATTATAGCACTTATTTTTGCATTTCTATAGCATTAAAAGGCATTCATAACATTTTGTTATATTTTTACATCTCAAAGAAAGAAAGTTGGCTTGAATTGTGTTTTAAAAAATAGCTTACATCTGTCTTGGCTTTCAAGCAGTTATTGGACTTTGATAACATCTGGAAAGGAAAGAAAACTATTGCATAGAAGGACAGATACTAAGTATAGCAGAGACAAAAGATTTGGGCCTCTCATCACAGCATTCAAATAAAGGAGAAAAGAGACTATAAAGGGTCTTGTATGGCTGAGGAAGTACCAAAAGCCAGTTTGATTAGGGACAATAGCTGTGAAGATGGTGGCAGTGCCAACATTTCCTGTCATCCAAAAAAGTTTTCAAAATTTCCTTCTTCAACAGACTGTGCTTCAAACCAACAGGGATCCTAGCATTGAGACTGATCTTTACAGTTTATTGATATTAGCTAAAGAGAGATTATTTTAAAAATGCAATTAACATTATTGACTTACTGCAAACCCTGTCAAATTAATCTGGGAGTAGCCAGGTTTTTTTCCTCCTACCAGAACAGTGTGTTGGATGCTTTTCTGGGAAGAACAGCACCTTGCTGTTTAGGAAGACATCTTCTCGCACAGAAACACATTATCTCACATAGCCTTGCTATATGACGGTATTTCACACGGCCACAGTACCACTGTGCTGCAACACTTCTCTCTGGGGAGAGAAGCTATTTCACAGATTGTATGGGTGGAGCACAGGGCGAACTCACTCCTGTACGTCATGGGAAGAAGAGAACAGTTCCTCATAGATTTTTTTTTCACCTTGAAACTTCTCCTTAAGTAATCAGTGAAAAGCACAAAGGTGAGACCTTGTACCTTTCTTCTCTGTAGAGGCACACAAAGCGCATTGCTTGAAATATATAGTTTTCTGATTGCAGGGCACTTGTACCAGGAATTGGGCTTGTGCATACCATTCTAGTCTATAGAAAATAATTTTTTTCTCTTTTTAAAAAAATCTTTCAGAATTGATTGTTTCAGATTTTGAGAACTTGAGAAATCCAAAGGACTTTGTACTCAATTCATTGATCATTGCACTCTTGGGGGTTACTGGATCTTGTCTGTAGGAAATGTGCTTCAAAATGCACTGAGTCAATTGAGTGAGTTCTTTTATACCGCTTAATTGAATCTCATCAGCATGTTTCTCCTGTTTGTGCAACTGATGTCCTGCTGCATTGAGGCACTGTGACTTGCTGAGCAGGGTCTTAAGCTTTGTATATATGTATTGCTTGGTGTGAATGAGCTTTGTTTCCTTGCTCATACAGAGGGGAATGAAACCCTGGAAGGATGACTGTATTAAGTGCAAGATCCATCCTTCACACACTCTTGAACAGGTTTAAACAGTGCAAGTAGCAACATTATGCTTTCCTCTGTCAAGAAGTGTGTTCTTCCCTATGAGAGGAAAATAAACTTCTCATTCTTGTAACACTTCTGTGTATCCAAGCCCTCAGTTTATAGCATACCTTGAAGATGAAGGTAGTTTTTGTCTAAGGCATGACTAGCTGAAAAATCTTCCTCCAGATTTCACTCCTCAAGAAGTTGGACATCATTACAGAAAAGAAATCAAGTTCTTCTCTTGATGCATCATCTTTTTTTTTTTCTTTTATGTTACGGTAAGGCAGGTGATGCAAAAGCTTTATAATCTTTGAGGCTAAATATAAGAGTTTCTGTTTCAAACTAGTTTGCTGAAAAAATGGGAGCATCACTAAGTACATGTCTATACATAGGACATGATTTTCTGAGCCAAGGGGATTTTCTAGGGGCTAAATTCCAGGGACTGTGGCACTATTTGTTGGAGCTGTGGGAATAAGAGAAATGAGAAGGAATGTTTCTGCCACCAACTCAGAGGGGACATTCTAGGAAGTGCAAGATAGCTGAAAGAAGAACAAGAAATGGCATGTCTGTTGAGTTTGGTGTCATTCAGCAAAACAAAACTTCTATCGTTCTCTACAAAGAAAGACTGCTTCAAAGTAATGTTATCCCCCACTTATCTCCTAACAAGCTACCAACTTAACATAATCACTCGCATCAGTAAGTTTTAAAAGGAACTTTGAAAAGGGAATCCTCAAATCAGTGAGAGGGCAATCTTTTTTCACCAAAGACGACATACACTGTGCTGTGTGAACCTGTTGAGGTGAAAAACTGAGTAATGTTCAAAGCGATACTAGACATTCATATGTATGATAAAAATATTCACAGTTATAAAACAAACATACAAATATATATGTTTTGAAAGAGATTAAAAACTGTCAGTAATTTAATTCAGGCTTTAAATTTGAATTATCAGGACAAAATCTTTCACAGTGGAAGTTCTGCCATCTTTTTCCAGTAATGGGGTAGACTATTTCTGGAGTTGGGATACTCTCATCCATGTCTCAGGCATTAACTTCAGTTCAAAAAATAGAAATATTTAAATATTAACTGTTATTTCAGTATGCAGAGCCATTTACTGCCATTTTAGGAGCCTACCAGCATTTCGCATTTTCTCCTGGCACTGTGACTATATTCAGTGGTGTGTTTGTCATGCCTGTTCAGGACAGTTAGGCAAATTAATTAGTTCTAGCTCAATAGTGCAGTATTTTCAATATTTTGATGCTTCTTTTTATTACGCTTTCTCTAGTGTGCTTTTTCCTCCAGTACGATGTCCAAATAACTTTTAAAGTCACTTGGAGATTCTGGATTCCCAGCAGCCACCTGTTTCAGTGGTGCTGTGCTTTGCAGTTTGACAGCATGTCCCTTTAAATTACGTAGGTGGTTTTGTTTTCATCTCTGAATTGGTTTGGCTCTTTCCTCAGTCTTTGTACCTAAGGCAATAAACATCAAAAGGCAATAGGGACTAGTTCCCTAGGAGCAATGCTAGCCTGTGGCTACTACATTGCTGGGAACAGTGCCGTAGGAGGTGCTGTGGTTCAGATAAAGCAAAACTAGAGAGCCTGGCTGCCATGGTGCAATTATTTTTTGTTGTTCCTTTCACAAGAGTAAAAACATTAAGCCCTGTTGTTCTGGCCATATTCCAACCTGGGTAATTACATTCTGCCTGCCCTTTATTTTCCTTGCAGCTGTAATTGTTCTTCATTTCCTACTCTACTGGTTTTGGCTGATATAGAGTTCATTTTCTTCATAGTACCTGGTATGGTGCTGTTTTTTTGGATTTGTGACCAAAACATTTTTGATAACATAGAGATGTTTTAGCTATTGCTGAACAGTGCTTACACAACATCAAGGCCTTTTCTGTTTCTCTCACTTTTCTGTTTCTTAGCCTGCCAGCAGGTAGGCTGGGGGTGCACAAGAAGTTGGGAGGGGAAACAGCTGGGACAGCTGACCCCAACCGACCAAAGGGATATTCCATACCGTATGACATCATGCTCAGCATATAAAGCTGGAGGAAAGGAGGAGGAAGGGTAGAAGACATTCAGAATTAAGGCCTTTGTCTTCCCAAGTAACTGCTATGCATGATGAAGCCCTGCTTTCCTGGAAATGGCTAAACATCTACCTACCAATGGGATATAGTGAATGAATTCCTTATTTTGCTTCGCTTGTGCCCACAGCTGCTGCTTTACCTATGAAACTGTCTTTATCTCAGCCCATGAATTTTCTCACTTTAGATTGGTAAGCTCCGTTGATCCCAGTTTGCAGGGTGGGAATACCACAGCAAAGGTCACAATTCTGAATAAGTGAGGACTGTATGTATTCCACTGTCACTTACAAAGTTTCTGCTTGATTTGTAGTAAATATTAGCTACAGGGTTTTTCGTGTTGTTTTTTTTTTCTTCTCTCCCCTATGTGTTATCTCTGTGTAAGGAAGTCCCATCAAGCAGGGCTACAGAAAGCACAATAGAGATAACAACAGATACTGCCACTTCATGCAGCTTTATGAGAACAGCTGTCCAGTTAACATGACTTTCAATCTGAGGTTCGATTTATATGAGAAAAATCTACAAGGGAGGAAGTGAACTTCAGCAGCTGGAAATATATTTTGATTACACTCTGATTAATTTCCTGGGGAGAGGGTGAGACACTATCATTTTGCAAAAATGTGCTAAAGTATTTTTTGTCCTCTTCTGAAGCCTTCAAAGCTGTATCCTTGCAAAGACATTGAAGTCCTCCATAATGAATTTTCAGTTTCAGTTTATTTTGGGACCTAACTCTAACCCCAAATGTGATATTTGTAGCCCACCAACAAAACATTTTATGAACAGCCTGACTGTTCTACTGATGTTCTTTTCAATTGGCCATGGGTGCTTGATAAATTGGAGACCCCTTGCAAAAGCAGTTCTAAAATCAATTTTAGCTGGCAGAACAGGAGGGAGAGGGGCAAACAGTTATGTAGCTACAAGAGAATTGATTTTCACTGGGAGAATAAGCAGATATTAGGTATTTATGTTTTGACTTGGATTCTGCTGATGATGGTGATTCTATGTTCTTATTAGCACAGTGTCTCACATTTTGCTATTTTATTAATGTCTAGATAAAGTTGTTAAAAAAGAATTTCATATGTCAAAAAAACCCAAACCAAAACAAACACCATATGAGCACACATTGAGACAGAAATATCCCAGTAAGAGTTAACATTAAAAACACATTGGAAGCCAGCACTGGTTTTCTATGTGTGCTAAGAAAATTAATTTTTAAAAGTCTCTTCAATTCTTACCCTATAATTTCCTGGTCACCACACACTCCAGTCCTGTAGCAGTGGCTAGAAAAGCAGCAGCAGCAATTTGGAAAAGGAAATCTCCCTTCCCCCTGACACTTTGTCATCATAACTCAAGAACAAGCTAGTGGTACAAAAAGAGCAAGCAAGCGTCCAGTACAGATGCGTGAGTAATTCTTCCGAAGTGGTACCAGTATCTTATTCTAGGACAAGAGTACTTTTGAATGAAATTTGCAGAGAGAAATGTGTGGGTCTGTGCCTGTGCAGACTTTGTGGAACATGGACCATCTGTCTGTCTGACAGCTATGCAACTGGCTTACACATGCACAATAATTCTGTCCAGTGCTTCTGGAAAGCACCAGTTGTTTTGCACGGGCATGTAGCAGCAACGCAGTGCAATTCTGACACACATCCCTAGTGCTAGGAAACGGACTATGCCCACATGGATCTCTGCATACTCTCCAGATGTGTGAGGAGCTCAGCGTGAAGGGAACTCTATCAACTTTCTCCAATAACTCAGAAATCTCATTCAAAAAGGGAGAGTTCTCAAATCCCAGCCAAGGGAGCTTGTTTGTGCAGAACCAACAAACATACACAGGGGGCTCCAGTATTTATCAGTCTGCTTTGGTACAGTGCTCATTGCTGAGCTTGGTAGGCTTTGCCAGTCTATGAGGAAAATGATGCAGTAGAGCTTAATGTGTTTCCCACTTGCACTTCTTTCAACGAGTAAAAGTATCTCTTTAGCACTCACCAGTGTGTGTTTCTGTGGCAGACTGCCTAGGGCAGAGGTGTAGTCTCATAATCTGGAGAAGGGCCTCTAACCTGCTTTCCCACAACCAAACAGTGCTTTCTCTTACTCTTTCCTTCATGGAGGCAGGTGTACCAAGTCTTTAGCTTTCTTGCCCTTGTCAGGGCAGTTGGTGCCACTCAAAGCCACAGAGAAACCTCATCCTCTTAATGCAGGCTTCCGGAAAGAAATAAAGGTGTAAGCTGCACCTTGTTTAAGCAGTCTTAAAATGCTTCCAAACTTATCCGTAAGCATTTTGATTATGCCCTCTGACCTGCGTTATACGCCCATAGTGCAACTACATCAGCCTCACCCACAACAGCCAAGTTAGAGAGGTCAAATACTGTGCCACTAATACTACAGATTTCATGCAGGTATCACAGCAGTTGAATGCGTGGGGAAACCAATTGTCTTAAAAAATAAACCATGAAAATAGCTTTCTCTCTTCACACACACCTCACCTAGCTGTGGTGTGTTTTTTTACTGAGGTAGTGCTGGTTGGCATTCTCCTCTGTTGTTATCAACAATCTTACATTCATTTGGTAATCTCCAATCTATGTTCCTACAATACCAAGGGAAATGCTTAAATATTTATTAATTACCACACTGCAGGTTGGCCAGCTTTCCTGGTCCTGTGAGCTATCCAGCATAGTCTTTACATGGACAGCAGCCACAGATTACATACCAGGTATCTTAAGAGCCCTGTGGAAGGAGACTCCAGGAGGTTGTCATAGATGGCATTGCCTTTCAGCAGTCTCAGCTATCTGTTGCCACATGACTCTGGCTGGGCCTCAGGCAATCCAGTTAGTACCTTGTTAGTTGACTTCTCCAACAGCCAGATCAGCTAGCAGCCCTACTAGCTCATGGGAAGTCCCTGTGGCATGGGATACACTGGGACTGGTCAATCTTGCTTGGCAGTTTGGCCACTTAGTTATGTTGCACTTAATGTAATTTCAGCTTAAAACTCTATACTTCTCTTTATAAACCACTAACCAATTTCAAACAGTAATGGGCATTTATTCTAATTTTTGCCAGAGAAGCATCAGTGGGACACTAGCTGTAATACAAATTGGGTTTATTAGTGAGATACAAAACAAGCTAAGATTGTTAAAAGGGATTTGTGGTTTCAAGTGTCTATCCTCAGCAAGTCAGAAAAGGACTGCTTTCTAGGAAATGCTAAGCAGCAGTGCTCTGAAAACTTACTTAGTCTCTCAAGTTGAGCACCCAAAATTGCTATGTTTTTGAACAGGTTTCCCATGTTGTTTTAGAAAGAGCAAAAAAGGCTTGCTGTCTGTGTGACTCATGGCTGTAGAGTATCCATTTATGCCTTTCTTGAAGAAGGACATTTGTTTGATGACTTTCAAAAGTTCACATTCAAGGTAGTTGATAGGAATTATTTGAGGAAGTCAGAGTGCGATTTATTAAAAGTTATTTAAGTAGGAAAATAGAAGTGTTTTCACCATACTAAAGAGATTGCCAATGTAAAGATAATTTCTGGTTTTCTCTGATAAGAACATTTAAAATAAATGTCCTGTAGGTAAAAGATAAGCTGAAACCTAAGCTGATAGCATTAATTAGCTATTCATGTAAAGAAAAAGAACACATAACTTGAACATAAAAATATGTTTGAGATTCCAAACTGTTTTCAAGTTTTGATGGGATGGCATAAAATTCTCATGAGACCGGTTTGTTTGAAGACTGATAACTGAGATAAAAATGAACAATGGGGTTCTGGTTTTGAAAGTCAAATAATTTGGGATTGATCCTATCCCTCGGATGTACAAACACAGTATATCATATGCTGTAATTGTTTGTACCCTTACCAGTGGGCAGGAATACACAAAAGTCTTGTAAACCCAAACTTGTAACTCTAAAAGGTCTTCTAACTGCAATTACTTCCTTGGAAGGATGAGTGAAGGGAATAAGGGCAGCACGGCTGTTTCTGCTGATGCCTTTTTGCTTCATGTGGCAGCACAGAACAAAGTGAACATAAATTATATGACACATAATGTGTCTAGCTTGTGCTATCCAGTGAAGTTTGGAGTTCAGAATAATTTTCGCTCTTTTTAAATCTTCTTGTCTTGATGTTATCTTAGTTTTCTAGTCACTTTTCCCATTCTCCTGCTTGTTTCCGTCTTCATCAGTCATAAAAGTAAGACTTGGCAAATGCTTGTGCTCTGTGATAAGATTAAATAATGTTAAGCACCTGCTCCTCTTGGTTATTGTCTGCAGGAGTTTATTACCACTTTCTAAAAAGACTGTTCAGTGTGTTTCTGATGGATGATGTCTAGCACCAGCTGTCAAGAAGCCTAGTCCCATAACAATAATGACAAATAATATTCACCCTCCTCTATAATCAAATAGATGAGCCAGCCTCCCCTTTTCCTGAGGCTAACCTAGGAACTTAACTTTACTTTTGGTAGGAAGTAGGATCAGAAGGAGTCTAAGGAAGTACTGTACATCTCCTTTATGCTTTGAACAAGGATTTTTCACAGAGCACAAGTACTAACTAAATTTCCATTTTAGTGTTAATTGACTTCAGAGCTGGCAGCATTAGACAAAGAATATCATTCGGAGTGCATTAGTGGCTATAGTATTCCTGCCCTGTAGCTCTGTTGGGAACACATGTTCTGCACAGAGACACAATTCACATTCCTGAGGTGGGTTTGCCACTTTTAAGAACTGTAGCTAGCAGCTGTCTTAATTTTTCTTCTGGGCTTAGGCTTACTAAGATGTCATTTAAGATAACATACCAGCTTTTGTACAGAAGGGCACACTTTCCTTCCTGCCAGCATTATTCTGGGGAAAATGTCTGTCAAGACATAGGTGATGGCAGTTTCTTAAACAGATGTAGTAGCAAGTCATCATCTCATTTGTAAGAGGTGTCAGTGAGGGAGCTCTTCAGTTGTTAGTGTTTTTTATATTACTAACTGTGAGCTCTGGACCTGAAGGTGAAGGAGGCGAGAGATGTAGGTGCCCTGGAAACCTTTGCAAACATCAGCAGTTACTGGTAGGCAGTCAATATTCTACTCATGGTTTAGACTTTTTCTTGTGTGCTAGACTATTTCAAGTGTCAAATAGGATTCATGATAGGAAAATCAAAGTACTATTTTCATATATAGTTTTTTTTTTAGAAAATATCCTGAGTTCACCCTAGATTAAGGAGTCATTTTGGATGACTGGAACCCTAATTTCATTAAAGAAACTATTTGATGAAAGAAATCACTTGCTTTTAGCAAAGGCTGCTGAATGCAGCCTCAGTAGGCAAAACTGTCCTGCAGCTGGGTCCATCCAAGACCTCTGTCCATGATAAGGAATGGCAGTCCCCACAGTTGGTGAATTCATATTGTCCTGCTGCTTCCATTAACACTAAGCAGCACAGCTGCAATATTGATATTCTGCTTTATCTTCCTTTATTTTGCCATCATATAGATTGGCTGTCTTTAGTTAAGGAACTTGGAACTGGAGATAGTTGTGAAAGATTTTTCCGTTTCCCCTTCTCTGACCTCAGCAGCTGCACACACAAATGCACTCATACATGCATGTGTGATGGGAAAACAAATGTGAGAAGGTGGTAGTTTTAAAAAAACATTGTCAAGGTTGATAGTGTTTTTACTGGATGTTGGAAGTTTGTGAATTCCTCTCCAGGTGTCTTGGCACTTGGAGGCATGATATAAAGAAGCTGGCAGGTAAGAAATATTTTAAATGAAGTAAATGGCTGGAACAGCAGACTGCCAAGAACAGTACCAGTAAAAAACAAGTAAGAAATGCTTATCTGAGGGCTCTAAGCAAAAGCACAGGGACATTAAAATACTTAGCATTACTGTAGTAAGAAAATATCATGTGGAGGAGGAGATGTAAAATCACAAGACATAATGTCAAAGAGCAATTATACACTCCTGACAGGCACTATCATTTGAGACAATAACAATCATAAGCTTTACAACTGAAGATATTTTAATAACGTAAAGTTCATGTCAGTATTTGTGGTACATTGTGTATTACATTTGTAAAGATGCCTTGGAAGCTGTCCTGACCCTGGCACTTAGACCATATTCCTGAAGCAAAGAAGGGCCCAAGAGCATGCAAGTACTTACCTCTTCAGGAGGATGGTATCCTTCTGATTACAGAGTATTGGAAATTATGCTTCTTGTTCAGATGCTTCAGCATTGTATGGCTTCACTGGAGAGATCATTCCCTAGTTAGCATCTCCTGGAAGAATGTAGAGCAATGCAATTAGATAACAGAAACAGGCTAGAGAAATACGATTTCTAAGGGTGGCATCTTGCAGAACTGGTGAAGACATTCTGATTTAGGTTCGGTGAGATACATGAAATAATTTTCCACTAAAATAAATTCTAAATGCTGAAATCAAAATTGGAATTTTTCAAAGCCATCTTAGAAGGCCGGATAGACATCTACTATTCAAATTAATGGAATTATTTAAAGCAGATCATGTAGCCTTCTCTCTTAGAAGTTTTCACTAGAGTAGATCACACAGATAAGAAAGTTTGCAGTGCTTTACCTGTCTCTTTGAATGTATAATCAAGTGTCTAATAGTCAGTCTGTCATTTCAAATCCATTACAAAATCCCATTTTAAATCTAAATAGTAAGCTAATCCTTAATAATGTGGGCTGAATCCCTTTGAAAAAGGAGAATATCTATGCTTTATTTCAAGCAAGGCAAGTTTGGGAATATTTTGCTTTCAAAAGGATGCATTCCTTAAGCACACTGTTTTTGAGCTGTCAGTCTAAATGACTTTGTTTCTCTCCAGTCTCAAGAGATCCATGCAAGCAGAATGTGGATTTTGTGCACATCAGCAAGGTGTCAATGCTCCTCATGAGCATTGAGGGTATAGAGTGTGAATCTATATGGGGCTTAGGCCAAGCTGTAAGATACAGAACGAGTAACAGCAGGAAGTATAATACAGAACTAGTCAAAATCCCACCTGCTCCGATTGCATGTTCATCGCCATAATTTTTTATTTTAAAAAGAAATAAAAGTTTAGTGAATATTTTCTCTCAAGGTTATTACTGATGAAAGGGTACCTCTCACTCTAGGGACTGTCTGGAGCCCTTTAATGTAAGACTTAGAATAAGAGGATTGGTTGTCTATACATTACTAGGAATGAAAATGCAGTTCTAAGCTCTAGGGAATGAGATATTCGCAATCCTATGGTTAAACATTTAACAGAAGTCCCAAGGTACCATTAAACAGACAGCTGATACAAAGTCACTAAGAAAACTTCAGTGGTAAACCCATCTCCAGGCTCACTGGTGACTGAAACAATCACGAACAAATTTGGGAGCTAAAACAATTTAAGCTCTGCACTCTGAAAGGAAAAGCAGGGGGAGTTCCTCACCGCATATCAGCCACAGGGCAATGGATGTTCGCCAGAGAGAGAAGAAAAAGCTGCTTAAATGTTATTTTTGTGAATCACTTCATATGATTGGTTACAGTCTACAAAAGCAGAAGCAAGGTCCTCTGCCAGTGGAAATGGATGCAGAAATTTGGCAGAATTTTGCTTAGAGATGGAACTAATTTTCCCACAGAAAGTTTTGTTCTGACTCTGTGTCCTTCTAACAAAAATAACAGCATTTTCTTTGATCAGATAGACAAGATTTAGCACCCTTAGCCTTCCCCCCCCCCAATTTTCTGACATCAGAGCAGCCAAGCATACTCATAGAAGGCCCAGTTTTAGTATGCAATGGTTTGGGACATAGACATGGTTTTAATATCTACTATCAGGTGAAAAATATCTAGTCTTACTTTTCTGCTGGCCTTTATATGAGAGAAAACTCTATTATTAGTAGTAGATTAGTAATGCTTTTTCAATAGAATCAATAACCCTCTTCAGAGCTCATTTTCTTTTCCAAATCTAGCCTCTTGTTGTCAGTATTGTCCTGTGGTTCTTCAGGAAAATATACACTCATATTTTTATATGAAAAAAACCTCATTATCTTGCAATTTCCTTGGACTGTCAGCATTCACAGATAATGAATAACTTGCTGCCTACGTAAGGTTAATATTAGAATTATTTGATGCTGTATGGAATGAGCAGGAGGAGGTGACTGAACTAGGGTTATTGATCTGTTGATTTTGTGTCTGATGATTTCTTTGGAATGTCTAAGACACCCTAACTGAGGTTCCATAGAGGGAAACAGACCAAAACTTATGACCAAAAACTTCAGTGAGAGCATAGGCTTGGCTGTGAGGTCCCTTCTTTCATCGGTCAAGGCTGCTTTGCACTTAATATTTCCACACAATCGCTGGCTGGCCGTTTGGGTGGGTAAGAGGGCTGCTATCAGCTCTGGCTCTCCTTCCACCTCATGTTATTACGGAGAGTTGAGTGGGATAATAGCAAGAAGGCAGTTGGATTATAGCTATCCCTGCTCATCCAGACCAGCTGGTTTGGAGAAAAGAGGATGATATAGGAAGGGATATGATGGTTTATTCTGTGCAACAGGTATCTACTCTTAGCTGGGAGTCTCTTTTGCTGCTTCTGGGCAGGTCTACCTCTCACAACAAGCTCTAGCTACCAGGATGATTAAGTACAGCAGCTCCTTGGAATTTGGTTATAGGCAGTATTAAAATTTAACAGAATACTTAGCTTTGATCCAGTCCTGCACCGTTTCATGTAGGAGACTCAATCTCGCCAAAGAGGCTTGTCTCTGGCTCAGGTGGAGAGTAGCAGTATGGAAGGGTTTGATGTCTGGGTACAAGAGGTGACTGCTACTAGTGCAGGAGTGAAAAACAAAGTCAGAAAGAACAAATAGATCTCAACAGAGATCCCCTGCTGTGTCTATGTAGAAGTCTAGGAAAAATGAACATAGACCTTTTTAAAGTATAGGGTGTCCCAACAGAAACTGGGAAGTGTCCTACGTTTTTTTTTTTTTTTTTTTTTTAATGTTTAGTCATAAAATTTAAATACTAGAAGAACTGTCTAAAAAGGATGCCCTTCACCTTTAGGAGCATGCAAATGACAGATGAGGAAAGCCAATGTCTATTAGCATGTAGTATGTAGCAACATATGCCATTAAAATAGCCTTGTGCTAGAGGTACCCAGTCACTCAGGCAGGATACTTCTAAGGAAAACTGAAAAGATTTCTCTGTGATATACTGCAGCACAATTATTCTTTGATCACAGCTGGTGGCTCGATTGTGCTCAAAGATAGGTGGCTCTTTAATTCAGCTGTATACGGTTCCATTGTTGGCAAATTAAATATTGCTAGTTGACTCTTATCATACCATTTGTCTCAGCCACGTCCTGTGGCTGTGATTGCCATAGGATCGTAGGCTCTATGCAATGCATCTGCTGTATCTGCTTTTATTCTTCTTTCTGATCCATTTCCAGCCTGTTTAAGCTTTTCCCAAATGAAAGCTATCATCACATTTTACCAATGTTTATGTATTATTTTGGAACACTGGTAATTTTTGGTAAATTGAATTGTTATACAGAATATGAAAGTCTGTTCCTGCTGAAAAAGATAGTTTGACAAAACCAGCCCACTTTTCTTGAATGATGTTTTGATGAAAGAAGTACTAACACTGTTGAAATGTCATTTTTCTTACAGAAATATGCTATTATTACTATTTATTGTAGCAGAAGAGGCCTAAACATATGAATAAGGAAAGGCATGCTGGGAGACTTAATATCTTTTATTAGACCAGATGATGCATCTGGAAAGGAGTCAAAGACTGTTTCTGTTTCAGACCTGAAGCAGGAGCTGCATGCCCCAAAACCTGACTTGTTTACCAATAATAGCAGCTGGTATAATAAAATTTATTGCCGTTTCCTTCAAAGCTTGCCTAGGTTTTTATTTCACAGTTTGCAATGACTTGCTGCTTTGAATTTTTAGGTTTTTTTAGTTGAATTAGAGGAGAATAGGCATTTTTAAAAAGCCAAATTCAGAATACGATTTTCAAAATTTGAGGATTTTGTTCCATTTAGAAATATAGCTGAAGTGGTGAAATCTCATTATCCTTCAGAGCAGAGAATCTAAGTCCTGCTCCTTTCACCTCATTACCTGATTTCTTAGTGGGAGAATCTCTAAGACTGTCTTTGATGTATCTTTACCAGAAACTAGATCCACACTAACGGTCCAGGCTATAGATAACAGTATTAGCTCCGTTAATAGAGCTGAGTCAAATAACACGGAAACGGGATGACTCTCATTCTCCGGGAAGAAATGTTCTTACTCAGGGCGATCAGGGTGGCCCCAGATGAGTGCTAGGAAAAGCAAAGTGGACAGTTATGCCATGCAGTCTCTTTTGTCCCAAGGCACCATGTAAGACTTTTGAACATAGTGACCCAAGTTCATCCATAATATTGTTCCCTGTCAGTGGTGTCATTCTGACCCTTTGACGGAGAGTATGAAGATGGAAGAAAGTTGGAGAAGCTTTAAAAGAACACCTAGCAGGCCTGTTTGTTTAGTTCAGTAATGCTATCTTAAACTTGCCACTTAATGAGAGAGTTCGCTGACATGTCGTTGTGTAATGGAGTTGTAATGAGGTAGTGGGATGCTGTGCTTGAAATAGCGAGATGCTGCATGGTAATGAAAGCATGCTTTTACCGTGGTAGGGGACTGTTTATGTAGTGGTGGGATGAGAGAGACCCTATTTGCTTAATGGTAGGGTGCTGCTTGTGTAGTGATACAACTGCTTTGCCAATGGAGGCGATTGCAGAGCGCCGGCAAGATTTGAGAAGCGCCAGCAAGATTTGAGAAACCCCAGCTGCCAAGTGACTTTGTTTTTCTTCTCATTCTTTTCATTGAGGCATGGAGAGAGACAGGCTAACCTTTTGTTCCAGTTGCATTTTTTACATTTTATGTTGTTTTGTAATATGTTTAACAAACTACTGACATCTGGAGTCACAGCAGTCCTTGGCCCTGAAGCACTGTTTCCATTACAACTTAGACCCCCCTCTTTGCCTTTTTATTTCCACAATAATACAACACCCTAGTTCTGCATCCCTCTGTGCAATAGCTTAGTCTCATGAAACCACAATCACTTTATGTTCTACCCAGTCCTCTGGTCCTTTAATTTATTTTGCCATTTGCATAATGGATTGACAATGCCTTACTGTTATCAACTAGTTTCTGTCTTTTCAAGAACTTAATTTAGAAATTACTGCAATGTAATCCAGTGACACTGGATAGATGAAAACCCCAAGGAAGAGATTCCTATTTTGCCTATTTTGGTAAAGTTGCATCCCATTCCTTAGGCTTGATCCAGCTAAATTTTGTAATCCTGTGTTGTATCGATTGGGAAACTGAGGCACCGAGGATTTAAAAAGTCATGGCAAAATCTACAGCAGAGTCCCTGTCTCTTTGTTCTTGTTCAGATTCTTATCCTTGCAGCCGTTTCTCCTTTCCCAGGGACGTCAGGTCACATTTGAGTTCTGCTTTGATAGGAATGGCAGAATCAGCATATCCTTACATGAGTTCACCAGCAAATTTAGTATCAACCCTTTCTTGTTACATTTTTTATTATTTTTAAATAAAATATATAATAATATAAAATGTATAGAACTTTTAATTACCATTTTAAAATAACCTCTTCATTTTAGATCTGTGTCTTAGGATTTTTAAGTAGCATAAAAGTTAGGCTTAAGGAGTAGCAAACTATGAGTTTGCACAGGCTAAAGTCATTAAGTCCTCACAAAACTAAGGACCAGGATCCTGGAAAGAAATTTGCTGAGGAGTACGTGGTCTTGTAGAAGTTTAGGCATCTGTATGGGAGAGAAGCTGTGTTCTGGGCACAGCTGGGAAGGCAGGAGAAGGAACTGTCTGTCACCAAGCATAAGGCCCTGCTGTGTAGCATATTCTATACAGGGTCAGCTCTACATTGACCTGTGCTGGCTGCCAAACTGTGAGGGAAATGACAACAGCCAGTGGCTGCCAGGATATGGGTACAGTGGAGGGATTACTGTGTGTGTGCATCAGAGAGCTCCTTACCCAGCAAGGCAAGATCCCCTGGGTGTACGTGTGTTCTGCTCTAACGCATAGCCCCATGCATATCTGCGGATCTGAGATCCAAAGGTCCAGGAAAAAGACTGATTTTCATGCATGAAACAGAGGTCTGCCTTCATTGCCTTTTGAACCCTCAGAGTGTCAAAACAGGTGATTCAAAGAAGAGGAAAGTGAGCAAAGCAGTTCTGTTAAATAAAGATGATGTTGTTATGTTATGTTATGTTATGTTATGTTATGTTATGTTATGTTCTCCTCTTACCTGAAATGGTGTGTGATACAGAGAAGGATTTGGCCATTAGTATGAAGAGGCTGAATTAGTCCTGCCCATTAATTTCTCTGGAACCAATAATTCTCTTTACCCTTGACATTGACGTAGGCTGATGCATAACATCTTCATCCCTTGCAGATAGAGTTAGAGTCAGATTTTAATAATAAATCCAGTATCTTGACTCCCCTCAATTTTAACAGCAGAAGCTTTGCGGGACTGGTGAATTTGACTTTACAAGCCACGGTAAATCACATCTATTCTAAATACAGGTCAGAAATGCAGAGGTTAGACAATATAATTCTCCCATATTGGAACTGGAGGCAGAGTCAGCTAGAGTAAGCGAGGGCAGATGAGAGCAAAGATCAAATAGACCTCAAAGTAATGCACTCAGCACGTAAGTCTTGTATCCAGCTAGTAGCACAGAAGATACAGATCTTTTGAAAAGATAAACCACTACATATGTTCCCCCCCAAACACAACTAAGAAATCTCACTGTTTCTTTCTTTTTCTGCCTTTTTTTTTCCCTACAGCTGCATTTTGCAAACAGCTCTGAATTCATTTTAGCCACTTGCAATACGTTTCCCCAAATGCATGTATACGTCTAAAATCTCTCACAGCTTTCTAGACAGAGATTTATTTTATGCTACTTTCATCCTCTCCTCTACTACTATCAAATATTACTCTTGGGAGCTTTGATATTTACTCACTGTGAACAGCAGAAGTGACTGCAAAAATACCCCAAAACCCAAAGCATTTTCATGCATCGTGTCAGGAAGAACAAGTGATACCATGCGACTACAACAGTGATGCTGGCAGTTTGACCATGGTCTATTTGAGAAGAAATTTTTTTAATCTAGCAGATCAGGACACAGTAAGAATCAACTCATAAAATCTAAAATAGCATATAAGATTATCATAATAGTCCCTCTGGTCCTATAAATTTAATAGAATTTTCTGACCAATGACAAGGACATAATTCAATGCAGTAGGATTCTTCATTTGATTGGTGGAATGAAAGATGTAAAAAGACATACTGACCCAAATGTCTAAGAAACTGTGCTCTTCCATGCCTTTTCCACAGGAAAACAGGGAGACTAAAAGAATGCCTATTTATTTAACTAAATTTTTAAAACAGGTAATAACTTTTGAGGTTTACCATATTTCATTTTTGTTAGTAGAGGAATACCTATAAATAGAAACTATATTATGTTTCACTGTATTTCTTTTATATTGTTTTTTGGGCTTTTGCCATTCTTTTTCTGCTTGGAAAAGTCACCGTATTTTCCCTCCATAATGAAATTTGGGTAAGCAAAGAGCAGTTTTTTGGCAGATAAATAGCTGCCCCTTTTTTCACATGTGCTAAGGTTTTATGTACAGAAGTTCATTCCCAAATTGGTAGTGACAGAAATTAAACCATAAATGTGGTTGAAAATGTTCTTTGCCAACAGAGCAAATATATTGTAGTCTCAGTCCATTTTTGTGCCTATTGGTTATGATCTGTTCACAACACAGGTTTGCCAGACAGATGTACCCGCTTTCACATCTAATCAGTTGCATGTGCAGAAACAAACAAAAAAACCCCTAACAAAACAAAACAAAAAAATCAAGGCTGGAGTAGTGGTTCTGACTTTGTTAACGAAAACAACTGCAAAGCAAAATTTTCCCTAATAGTGTCATTATGATTTTTAATTATTCTGAAATTGCATCTTATAGTGATTATCTTTGGTTTGAGGTAGCAGTCTCTTCTGGTTTTGTAGGCTGATGAGGTACAAGCATTTTTTCTGAAATAATGACAGATGGCAAACAAATGAGGGATAAACTAACCTGCTAAATAATATGACATGAAATTTAGCATTTAAATTCCCATCTGGAATGCCTTTACACTCAAATAGTCTTTCGAGGTTTGGGTGTGGATTTACTCAAAGTGCTGCACATTTCTGAGTCTGTAATGTAATTTCGAGTCCCTGGCAATAGGCTGAGGAGCACACATGACTGCTCAACTGATATCAAAACCTCAGGGACCACAGAAGGTAGCAATTACATACCCTCACAGGGTGCTTATTGCTTGGGGGTTTTAGGCTTTATTATTGCAGAAAGCTGCAAAGCACACTGCTTAACAGCCATTTCCTGAAAGCTATCAGCCCTGATATTGTTATCATATTCTGATTTCAGCGCTCCCTGAAATTTCATGACTTACTGTTCCCTTTTACTTTACTGTAAGGGATTTAGATACACTTTAAAATAGCACAAATCATGGTTACTATTCTCATAAATCCATTACCCTCTACGCTAATCCAATCAACATGTATATCAACATATGCACTTTGCTCCAAATGGCTTCATGGAAATCATAAATAAATATTCAACACGTCAACTGCTGAGCAATTCTGGAATATACCAACGGTAACATGCAAAAACAAAAAAAATCCTACTTTATAAAAGAAATGCAAAGTATTTATAAATACAGTGATTCAACGTATTATCATCTGACAACCTCTCATTATCACTACTAATATCCAGGGCTTTGCTTCTGTAGGTTTGAAACTTTTAAATACTGTTTTATATATCAAAATTGTATTTGTTGTGTACATTACTCTCCTTTTGGTAATGCAGTATGTTCAGATTTCTTCATCCTATTTTTTTCATAACACTGGTAGCATTCCCTAAGCGATATGCTGGCATCAGGACCGATTATTTGGAAAAAAATCCCAGTACACTGTATTTAACATGCACGCATACATCAGGGACACTCATATGCACAGAGCATATCTCACTAATGCCTGCCTTAGCCAGATGTTTCTATACTGAAATGACAAACAGTAAGCATAGTGGACTGAAATCCATTTAGCATTATCTGCTAGCAAAACTCAAAAATCCACTAACGCTTAGCTTAAAAAAAGTGTTTTAATACCTGATTTGTTTTAATTAGGTTGAACTTGGCAATGTGTTTACATTTTGGATTTACTGTGGGAGATATTTGCACATTGTCCAAGGGATTGCTTTTTATATTGTCATAGTTTGTACAGAGAAGTAAAAATTATTGAATATCGGCTCAAACATGTCTGTTAAGAACATTGTACCTACATAAAATTATAAACCCACGAAGGCCTTCAGGGTCAATTCTTTTAGCTTTTGAAATGTAATTTAATAATTGGCTTAATATCTAGGATTTTACCAGTAGTATCACGTAATCAGTCAGCATTATAGATAAATTTAAAAATTATACTCTTAATGGCACGTTTTTGACATAGCTGTACCTTCATTTAGGTATTTTGCATACACGTTTTCATCACACTTGGAAATTTTTGAAGGTGTGTGTGACTGCCAGGCTGTCCTTAGTGTTCCTGCAACAGTTACTGATGAGAATATTTTCACTGGAGTCAGTGATTTGCTAAGGAAAGAAAAGCACACATCTGAGAGCCTGAGACCGTACATCCTGTCTCATACATGATTGTCCCTAAAAAGAGACAACAATTTACATGCATGCTTAATTCCAGGACTAGTGAAGTGTGTCAGACTTCCAGCTCCTGAGTCTGATGTCTATTTTTCACTAGTTTAAGGCTGTCTCAAATTATTCTGTTTATGTGTTTTTCTTATTTTACCTTCCTCCTCTCCCTCCCCCCCACCAGCTCCTCTGCCTCAGATGCTGTTTCCCACACAGCAGCTGGTGAGGACACAGCTGTATTGTCTTTATGAGGACTGAGAATTCCCTAAGGCCGAATCTTTCCCACATTGACTATTAAGGCAAAGCCTTCTCTTTAGGCTTCCTATAATATGTCTAATTTGTAGATAAATAAATGAACATAATATACTGGTTCTTTCTGCAGAAGAATGTTTTTCTAAAGAACAAATAAAATTGGGATGATGGAGACAGTATGCTTGGATACTAATGGAAGACTCATTCCCACTATGGAGCCCAAACAAGTGAGGAATACAGTGTGAGGAATCATTGCCATGTGTTGCATGTGGGGCCAGTGGTCAGCAGCTACTCTCAGTTCTGCAGGGGTTCTGCTGTTAGTCAACTGAGAGGGCTCGACAAACCAGTCAGTATGGTTGTGACCCAGTTTTCAGAGTTGTGAAATGGAGATTTAATATTTGTTCATCTGCCTCACCAGGAACTTGAAAGATTCCTCAGTTTCCAGGAGTGCTTTAAGATGTAAGGCTTGCTACAAAGTATTAATTCTTGTAGGTGGGAGCTAATACAATGATCACTTTCTAGAGTCAGCTTCACTAACACTATCAGGTTACTATGCTGGTGCAAAACAACCTTCTAAACAGCCTGCCCCAGTTATCTCCAAGACAAACCTCTGCCGTAATTTTTTTCTAGGGCTCCTATGAAGAATGGCTGTGAGTCGGTTCATTGCTAGGTTCAACAGTGTGCTTGAAAACACTCTAACACACTGCGTAATGCCTGCTGAGTTTTGAGAGCCCTTGTTTATTCTCATGAGGGATAACTGTGATTTTTATATCCATTTCAAGAGCATAATTTGTGAATATCAAAGCAGTGCTAACTACTGTGATTTAGAGTCTCCTCTAGTTAAATCCACTGACTTCAGGGAAACTGTGTCAAGTTACAGCAGATGAGCTCTCTGCTCTGTTTAATCAGAAACTTTCTGAGAAAATGTTGCCTAAAGGTGAAGATCTCTGTATGCAGAGAGACAATAAAAATCCTACCCACAACTTTACTTAGGCACTGGATGTCCAGGCATTGAATTCTTCTCTTGTACCTAGGACATGAATTGCTTATCCCGCTTTCACTTCCTGTTTGAAGGGGAAGAGTTTTCTTCCTAAAAATGAACCAAGTGGTGCAAGCAGGGCACTGACATTGACTTGCCACTGGGGTATTCAACAAGTCCCCTCATCTGCCTGCTTTGTTTCCTTTCCATTATTATAATAGGAGATGATGTGAAACTCTGTTCATTAATCCACAGAGACTATCTAGACATTTGGAAGAATATTGCAGGAATACAGGAAAAAATATTGCAAACAGTTACTGAAAACAAGTTTTGTGCTTAACTCTAAATAATGTTGATTACCTGTTGCTGTACTATGAAGAGTAGATGTAATGTTAGCTGTTTATGTAATGCTACGTTCAGCTCTTTCAGTGAGTTTCAGAAGGACCTGAAAGTTAAATAAGACACATTTTCATTTAAATCACAGATTTATCCAAGTCCACCATAGGAATGAAACTTATATGAATTTAAAATCAGAGACTTGATGGTTGGTTTCTTTATAGATGTGACTGAAGCTTCATTTACTATGTAAGTGGTAAGACTTCAAGCCAATGTGACCTCCAAAATATGTAAATGAAAATGGAAAGTTAACACTTTCACAGAGTAGTAATGTTTCCATCCGTTAGTTCTCAAAAGGGTACAATGCTTTTTCTACCCCTAAACAGCTGGGCCTGTAATGGAGTGGAGGACAACGGGAACAGGACAGGTTTGGCAGTTAGCTTAACAGCACCAAGATGCTGCTACCTAGCCTAGAGGCAAGGGTTGCCCAGCCAGGCAAGGGAAGTAGTGCTTCCTGTGAGACGTGGTTGCCTCAGGCTTTGCTTTCCTACCCCAGCTATAAGCCCTCTCTAGAAACAGAGAAGAAAGTAGGCATACTCCTGTTCTTAAAGCTATCTATATTTTATGATTTGTAATTTGCACTAGCAAGGCATTTCAGTCTAATTAGGGACTGTTACAAAAAGGTATTCTTTTTGGTAGCTTTTAAATCTCTTTTCTGTTTTGTTTTGTTGTTTGTTTTTTTCCTTGGTTGCCCCTTGCTTACATTATGGGAATGCTTATTTTTTGCCTCAGTTGATCTCCATGCCATCTGTGATTTTATTGATATACTTCTCTTTTGTCTGTTTTCCAAGATTTTCCAAGTCCTAGTCTATGACTTGCACCTTCTTGTTAGTTGTTGTTGGCTACATTAATAGCATGAGTTTCATCATGAGTTCCATGGGCAAACTAACTTAATTTTTAAGTTAATTCTTAGATCAAGCATATAGTAAGAATCAGAATAAGCCACAAAATCGAAGTAGACCTTGAACAGCGAGGGCAAGAGTGTAAGAACTTTAAGAGCTGCTTGCTAAGTCTCTCTCACATTTCCATTAGACACCAACCAAGCTTAATCTAGCCTGAGTTTGAATGAGCCAGAATATTGCATGAGGAAGCAGTCCTATATGAGGCATCATTAGTGCATTTGTGCTGCTGCTAGCAAAGAGCTCAGGGCAATCCCACCATGTGCTTCCACAGGCCATTCCATGGTGATTATTGGACCGAAGAGGTCCTTGCTACAGTTTCAGTCTTGATAACAAATATGGCAACCTATGTTTTGGCAACAAAAATGACAACTGCTACATTAAAGACCTTTCGGAGCCCCGTATTTTTTTCAACTGTATCTAGAAGCAGTAACTTTAAAACAAGCCATATCGGTGTCTCAGCTCATTATCTGTTTAAGGACTGAAATTAATTCAGCCTGGAAATTAAAAACCTCAAGACAGTAGGATTTATGTATTAACCATCTTGCAAGCAAAATGGGCCTGGGTCACCAGATCTTTCAGACCCCATGTCTCTCTGACAACAAAGGCTCTCCACTGTCCCTATAGCTGCTAGCTGCTCAGCTCCTGGTAATCCAGTCTTCAGCAAATCACTTCTTGGCAGAAGCTTTTATGTCTCTCCCTTAATCTCACCCTCCAGAAATCTGGTGAGAGTTTTAAACCCCAAAATCCTTCCAGAGAGTCTGCTTCCTTGCAGCCCAGCGCTTCACTGGGTAGTAGCTTCATGCATCTGCATTTGTGTTTTTACCTTTGCCTTTTCTTGCTGACGCAGCAGCCCATAGCCACAAGTTAGTTCCCTTAATCTGTATATATATCACCTTGTTACAGGGCAATTATTAGAAATAGATGTGAGTGTGCAGAATAAGATCAGAACTCAGGCATTGATTTCTGGAAAGTGTTGCTCTAGGAGATGTCAGAGATCTCAGCAATGAACTGCTGTATGATCTGCACTGGGCTTTTGCGGGATGCCTTGAGCAATAGTAGCACTATTTTCTGCTTTCCTGCTTTTGCTTTCAGTACTGCAGCAGACGAAACTTCTTCCTGCCTTTTCCACATAGGGTGGAAATGATAAGCCAAGCAGTCTTCCCTAAAGCTCCACTGACTGCAAGAAGGTTTCAGTCCTGTTGCAACAGCATTTAATACATTAAAAGATACTCTGTCCATTTCTTTAAAAGAGCAATGGTATTTGAGGCATATGTGGAATGTAAAATGTTGAAGAGTAAATGATCATAATTAAAGGATTCTTTTAGAAGTTGTTTACAGATTTACTGCATAACTCAGGTTGCTTTGTGTCAGTGACTGCAAGAAGCATGTGTTATCTGAAGTGCATGTGGTATCCACATGAGATCACACAGCACAAAATAGTTTTTTCTGTCCCTTGATAAGTTTCTTATTGAAGGCTTGTGACCCATTGGTCTATTTTCCTTTGTTTCATTCTCCTCATATACACAACTAAGACCTACAGCAGCACACTTTTTAAAAAGCATGTGCAGTGAAGATTTTAAAAAGCACCGAAGTATGTAATAGTCTACAAGGGGCTAGTTTCCAATGACATCATGACTCAAGAATGGAAAAGCTGTTAAAGCAGCTGAGTCTGCTCCTAAAGCACTTCTGACTACCTAGAATCAGAGCACCACAAAAGCCACATAAATTCTCACATTGGCATAGGGGGAAGTGTGTCACTCACTGCCTGGTGTGAGCTGCAAAAACAACTAAGATGAGAAAGGAAGAAAGTCTTCTATGAACAATAGAGCACAGCAGAGAGCTGCCTTAAGGCTGCTCCACTGCAGCACAAACAGCTCATTTCTGCCCTGCTCCTTGCCTGCACCAGTACTTGCTGCTCAGAGGAGCCACACGGTGTTGAGTTCTGTCACACTCAGAGGAGAGTACCACCTCGTACCCTATAATTTTATTCAGGCAGTTTCAGTCCCTTTTTGTGCAGTATCATTCTCGCCTGCCTAGTTCAGCTGGGGGACACAATTAACGAAACACCTTACAAACTGAACCAGGCTACAAGGAAATAAGCCAGGCTAGCCATGCTTTGCTCTTGTAGCTGGGATCTGAGTTAAGGACTTGAGGAAGAAAGACTTCTGTAATTTATTTTTTTTTCCAAGGAAAATATATTCTTCATCAGGGTTAAATATTTTTCTCTTTTTTTTTCCTCCCTGCCCCCAAATTGGCTCATCCATCACTAGAATCAATATGAATGCAAAGATTTTGGTGGATTTGTTGTCATGGAAACCTCTTCTCCTCTCTGATATCCCTTACAGGCTTTCCAGACCATTTCTTGCCTTTAAATTACCATTCTGTCCTACATTCTGAACACACTGTATTTTAATTCCACGTTGTGAACTTCATTTGAAAACAAACTGTGCACAATCACAGCAAAACCAACAGCCAAAAGATAAAACATTCCCTGCTGGAAGACTGAAGTAGCTGTCTGAGTGAATACCGACATTGGTCCCAAAATGGCTGCTTAGGCAAGTAAGGCTAAAAGCCCTCTCCCTTGGAGGGCTGTCAGCATGCAAGTTATGACTTCTGTGAGATAGGTTTAATGTTTCTCTTTTCTCTCTGGAGCTGCTTTGTTGCCCAGAGAAAGGCTCATTTTGTGATTAAGGCAGTAAGGCATGAAATTAGGATCCAGACCAGTTACAGTTACTCACATAAATAAAGTTTGCAGGATTTAATCTTTTGAGTCCCTTATCCTATTTCCAGTCGTCACAAATTGCTAGTCAAGTCACTTAGCTTTTTGCTAGTTTGCCTGTATAGAAGATGAAGGTAATCCATACAGCTACCTACCAAATATGCTGAGACAGAGATACTGCAAAAAACACCAAGATCACATAGAAAGCTTTATATAAATATAAACCTGTCATTACTTGCGGTGCATTCATAACCAGATGTCACGTTCAAGTTCCAAGCTAACCACACATTTTATTAGGAGGCAATACAAAACTCTTACATTTTTGTGCCAGCAGTTATATTGTAGGAAGTTTTCCTGGAAAACCCAACAAGTCTAGGGACGCGCAGTTCCTATTTAAAGCGAATGCAATCTGTGCTCTTAACATCATGGATACTTACAAAAACATGTACTTAATAAGGAACCACCATCTAAGGCAATGTAATGCAAGAGAGAAGGAAGAAATAGCATACAAAAAAGTACAGTTTATAGTTGTATAGAGAGTTCAGGAGCTGGCAGGAAGACACAGTGTGACAGGAGTTGTGGAGGGAATTTAATTTTCAGTTTCCCTTTGCTTTGTTGTCCTTCTCAGTCCCCCCCACTAGACAGTTGCTTTCACTTAGCATAATTTGTTATTGGTTGCTATTCATTTACATCAATAATGCTTTTAGTAAAAAGGATTTAGTGTCTTCCAAAATGGTGCTATATAAAGGTGCTGTGTAAAGCAGGTGCTATATAAAGCATTATGAATATGAAGAGATCTTTTCTGCTTACAGAATCTGCAAATCATTTCTGAGCCATATTCCTGCACTACTCAGCAAAGGAAGTTTGTTTTGGGCAAACTATTTTTTTTTAGATCTGGGCAGGTCATTTTGTTTGCTTTTTAATCACCCTTTACAAATTTAACTAAAGTTTCTAATGGAAAACTTTTGATAAGAAAAGATCAGAATCAAGTGATCTGGCTTTGCCAGAATTCAATTCCTCTAACCTGTGGAAGAAAAAATAATCTACTTTCCAAATTTTATGCAAAATTTACAAGCAGCTTTAGAATGAGCAAAATACTAACAAGCAGATAATCTATTTAAACCATCTTGCCTCTCAATAGATCTTGCACTCTGCCAGATGTGGTAAGGTCACAGCTGAAGCAGAACTGCTCCTAGGGATGATGAGGAACTCAGACAGAGGCAAGTGTATCTATTCCAGACAACACCATCTGCCTAAAAGCTAGATCTGTAACAGCTAGTTCAGTGGGAAGCTCAGCGGTTGAATTCCCCCACGCTGTTCTGCTAGGAGCTATCTCAAGTGCTGACCTCTCTCTCAACTGCCACATGACACCACCCAGACTTACTTTGTACTTTAGCCTGTAAAGAAAGTTCTCTTCCTTGTCTAGAACATTCATGATTACAAATTAAATGATGCTACTTGATTGGCAGCTGGCTAAGACCCAATGTGTTCTGCCAAGAGTTGTGGCTGAAAGACCCTGCTTGCATTCTTGTTTATAGAGTCCTAAAGTAGTCACAATTTCCCTGCAAATAAACTCCAGCCTGAGTCCTGTAGGTTTGCTGGCAATGTGACTTTGGAGGATGCTTTAGAATTTAGATCATTATCTTTTAAATAGTTGAAATCAGAAGACTAACTAGCCTGTTAATCCTCTGAATTAATACTTTGGGAGAAAGAAACAAGCTGCAATTAGCAAGTCAGCAAGCTGCAGACATTTCTATGTATAAAAACATGAGTTTAAAAAAAAAGTTTAAAAAGTTAAGAATTCCTTTTTTTTTTTTTTTAATTAAAGTAATGTGACATTAGCTTCAAATTCTGCCCTTTCTGTTGGAGGCATTACACTCTTCATGTCCTCCTGTTGAGTATTTGTTGGCTCTTGTTCAATGCTTTGAAACTTATTTATTGGGTCACTAGTATTTGGTGCTGAAAAAAAGTGGGTTTGGTTCTTTCACTCTATAGTGAATACAAAGAGTGGAAAAACAAAGTCACCCTGCTTGCTTCTCATCTGAAATTTAATAAGGATTTTTGTCTACATTTGCCTATCGATTGACCTGTGAAAGCGTGGATCATCCTGATGTACTGACAAGAAAATAATTTAAAAAAAAAAAATCCTAAGGAGGAGGGGGGAAGAAAAAGATAGCAGCAAATTCAAAAGGATAATTCTCCAAATAGAAGACAAAGTCTGTTCCAGTTATTTTTGTAAAGGGTTGATTGCAATTTGCATCCTGCTCAACCAGCATCTGCCATCAGCAGTGTTCAGTAGTCCTTTTTTCCTTTTCTTTTTTTTTTTTTAACTTTGTATTTTGCCTGTGAATGTTGCTTGATGACATTTCCTTCCCAAATCCTTGAGCAGTGATCATCTACCCTTCTCCTTAAACCTGAACATACCTTGCTACAAGGTACAGGCTATTTGCAGTTTGTATTCCAACCATCACGCAGTTACAGCCTCAGGTTGCTTTACCAGGTGTGTCATGTTGACCCTTCGGAGTGTGCTTGCATAGAATATTATTGGTAAATTTTATTCCCCAGGGAATACACTTGGGATGTGGGAGTTCTGTGATGCAAAATAGAATATTGCATTATCCTCTGTACTGAAAGAAAGACAGCAGATGCGGAGTAAGAGGGGAAAAATAAATCCCTCTGAATCACACAGTTTCTTTCTCCACATTGCTTACCAAGTTTACAGACACATCTGGAGTTAGCAGAGAACAAAGCACTGTTATAGGACAACCTGCCGGAAATTCCCCTAAATCCTTCATGAAGAAGGGGACGTTGTTACATGGAAACTGCAGTAAGTCACCCATACAACCAAACAAAAATGCAGTTTGACTGAAAGTGATGTTTGCATTTTCCATTCAATGTTGACAAGCAGTATCAATCCCACAGTGACTTGAATTGCCAGGAAACTGTCTCATTGCAGGGCAAATGGGGACAGAAAAGCATCATCCTGCCAATAGATCTGCTGTTACTGTGCAGTTTGTTTTTTGGTTTTTTAACTCTTCTTGCTTTCATAGAGTAATTAGGTACAGATGTTGGTTTTGTTTATCCATTTGCCTTTCAGTCTTGCTCAAAGTATTTTGATGACTGACAGAAGGAAGTTCATATTTTATCAGTTGTTAACCAAAGTGAACCTGTAACTTCTTTCCCCACACCCCCCAACATGAGGTGTAATATACAGAAAGCTCCTTTGTCCACCTTTACTTGCTCAAAGAGTTAGTAGCTAGAGAACAACAGTGAGAACCTCCACAGATTTATCTTGAGAATCTTATTACTGGAAATTTATACTGCCTTGAAATTGCTGGCAAGAAAAGAAAACCACACAGTTGGTGTAAGTCAGCAGGTGCTAGATCAGAGCCTAATCTGTAAAATAGAAGGGTATCTTCAAGCCGCTTCCAACACTGGCTGCTGAATTAGAGAAATTGAATTGGATTTAGGCAAATACCACTCACAAGTGGTTATCCAAAGAGCCTAGTTGTGGAGAGACTGCTGCACTTGATTAAAAGGCAGTGAGCAAAAGTCCTGATAACCAGAACACAGTGCAGAACTAATTGCAATCATTTACAGTCAGGTAATAAATCCACTGTATTTATTTTAAACGGTAGCTGAAAACATGAACAAACCTGATATCCTACCAGTTTAAATGAAGTCTGCTGGTGGGCAAACTGCTTTATTCAGAAGAAAGAGTAAGAGATAAAAAAAGGCGGGGGGCAATAAGCAGTATTAGAAAGAATGACTGGTGGTATGACAGCAGGGATTTTGCTAATGTAAGCAGCATATTATGTCAAAAGAAGATAGCAGAATTCTGCGTGCAAGCCTGCAGTTCAGCTAACTACAAGCATATGTAGTTGCAAATTCAATGTAACTATGGCGAGTAAGCTACTAATCTTCAGTTAGCTGGGTTTTGGAATGCTAAGTAGTAAAGCAAAGAGTTTATGGACAGGAAGACTCAAAAGGACAGAACAAATTGCAGCTTGATGGGAAAGTACACTAAGGTGTAAATTTTCCATTAACGTTAATGGGACACTCATGTCTAATTCTGCACACGCTGAACCAGTACAGTTGGAGAAAGAAATAGTATTTGTAATTAGGTTTTCCCAATAGGAATAAAAAAAAATGCTGAAGTAAAACAAAAGCAAAAAAAGGCAAATAGAATGTTTTTAAACTTCCCTCATGACACAGAAGCAGTGTTTATCCGAAGGGACAGAAGACAAACATACGGGATTCTCGGTTTAAATACAGAAAATTCATTGTCCTAAACAGTCAGGTCTGTGGAAAATCTAGTATACAAAACAACTCTAGAAGCTGTTCCAAGAGGTGTTCTAGAAGAATTTATTTTAAACTGCATTTCAGTTCAATTATGTACCAAAAGGATATACCACTTGTCAACTCTTGTATCAACTCAGCTGCAAACAGGAGTGGTAAAGAAATAATTGCAGAAGAACCGGCATTCTGCCCTGAGCAATAGCTTATATCTGCTAGAACAGAGACATGGATAGCAACTGGAATAATCACTATTTAATGTGGCTAACCAGATCTACCTTGCTGTTCTGGCCACAGTTAAGGGAAGCACAGAAATGCCATAAGTCTCGCAGGTTTCTAATTCAAGCCCGGATTCAAACACAGTTATGTATCGGGGGTAGAGACGTGCTTGATTGACATGTGGGGTTTTTTGATCTCCTGGGAATTTTATGTGCATCTGATACCACTATTCACAGCATATCTGGTGTTGCTCTGCTTTGCAGAGATGAAAGCCTGAACTTTAATTTCTGTGCGTTCCTGAGGGGGCCTCTCCAAGCTAGCCTATGTACCCCTCCGTGCTTCATCAGATTGTTCAGGCACAAGTATTTAAGGAGTGAATAAGGGGTGAATGTGCCGGTTGGTGTTCCCTTTAGTGTCAGTCACTATCATATGTGACTTTAACTAGTGTTAGCAGCTTAATATGGTTTAGGTTAATGAGCCATTCAGTGAGATCCAGCTTTCCAGTTTGTTGGGTTGATGAATTAATCACCACTACTTAAAGCTCCTTGTTTGCATTGGAAGGCTGCCTGCTCCCAGTACAGGATCTGGAGAGCTGTCTGCACCATGTGTCATTGTGGCTTTAAACTGTATCCCAGAAGTAGGTAGATACATGTCAATTACTGATACACACCAGTTCATATCTATGAAACACAAAAAAATAATTCTTGCTCATCAAACTAGCTTTCTTTGTAGAAGACTTCTGAAATTGCTCTGCAAGGCTTAGCAGCACAGTTTCAAATTCAGTATAGTGCTCTTTCAGGTGGCTCTTTTTCTTTCTTTCTCCCTGCCTCTCTCTCCTTTATTAATTCCTTCCCTTTCTCCTGTTTAATTTCTTTTCCAGTGGAAACAAACAAACAAACTCCCTCCCTCAAGTACTTCGAATAGATCTGGTTTCGTTCTCCTTTTTCATATGTTCTGAGAAATCAAATACTGGAAAACTGCTAGGTAAGGCACAATACAGAAATCCCACAGACATTAATATGAGCTTTGTACATTAAAGGGAGGGAAGGTAGAGAACCGTCATAGGGGGTCAAACTTTTGGAAAAGTCCATTCAATTTGCAATAAGATGAAAGATGTGAGAAGTTTTCAAGCTGGAGAGAGGAATCTGAGGAGTCAGTAATAGACTTCCAAATGAAACTGAACTTCATCCTTCCCAACAGGTTTCCTCTCTTCTTCCTTCAAACGCTCACTTCTTTCTACCTGCCAGTAACCTTCTCTGCAGTAACTGAAGATGATCTTTCAGACAACAAAACAAACTGAGGCAGTGCCAGTCAGCATATATGCAATCCATACTGAATACTTTTGAGATATCAGGGATATCAGCAAACATCCTGCACATCCCTGTGCTGCAGAAAGGCTAGAGAGCTGCCTCCCCTCAAGCAGAGCTGCTGCCTTCCTTCAGGCATAGGGATTTTATGCTTAAACACAGACGAACAGTAAGCTCTAACTGCAGGCAGGTCACATTCACCACACTCATCACTGTCACTGAGAGAAACCTTTTCTTTCGGTAAGCCCATATGTTTATATGTGATCAAACCAACTCAAATGCTGAGGTTCCCTGTTTAGACCTGGCCTACAGCAAAGGCACACGGAGCATGGTCACCCAGAGGCTTCTCCGTGGTCTTGGCTGGCCTGGATACACCAGAGGTATTTGCAATGGCAACATTATTCAAAATAGTTACTGGAGTTCCTAGCTTATCCTGTTGTGGAACACACCAATATCTCTAAGAGATGGAACTGAAAAGTAATGGTTTATACTGTTTATCCCGTATGCATTAAGCTGAAACTACATAGCCTTCACCTAGTTTTACCCAAAAGATTTTTTGTTTGCCATAGTAGAGCTTCTACTAGAAAGTTTTCTGTATAGCTCTTATCTGTCTCTCTCTTTTGTTATAGATACAACACTCGACATCCAGAATGTCAGTGCGCAGCGAGGTCCAGCTGCTCCTGAAGAGCTGGGAGCCCACAGGGATAACACAGCCAGCAGGGCAGGGCCCTCACCAGACAGGGGCCAGCCTCACAGTACCTGAGTGACACAAGCAGGGCCGACCTGGGGATGGCAGCCAGTCAACCAAGAGACCAGATAATCAGGTAAGTTCATGGTGATGAGGCAGGTGTGAGATCAAGCTAGGAAGTGAGTTTAAGAAGTAAAGATGAACAGGTCCATTGCCTGGCATAGGCACAGCTGAGACTGAGCTGGGAATTCATACTTCTAACAAGCTACAGTTCCTATGCCTAAGATGAGTTTAAATAAAATCATAGAATAATTTAGGTTGAAAAAGACTCTTAGGATCATCAAGTCCAACCATTAACCTAACACTGCCAAGTGCCTAACCACTAAACCATTTCCCTAAGGGCCCTGTCATGGGGCTCCTGGGCCCATGGGCAGAGAGCGTGGGTGGAGGCTCCAGGTGAATGTGGACACCTAAAGTGTCTTGGCATAGGCAATAGCATTTCTCTTCTTTCTCTGCATGGCTTAGGAAAAAAGTGCAGTAAATATATTACTTAATTTAGATGAAAATTTAAATGCTACAATTTAATGTACAATAAAACTCTAAAGCCCCCCCCCCCCTTTCTAATTTGGGAACATTGTGTTTGCTGGCTTGACAATTACTTAGAGATAGGCAGTGAAAAATGGTATTTTCTGTGGGACATGAAGGAGGATACATGACCTAATGAAAAGTCCATCTGAGAATCAGCTAAAAGAAAAAGGGTATTTTAAAAATTTTTGTCTGAAACTGGTGCTTAAATCCTAATGTCCCTTAAGGACTGTAAACTGTGAAAGGGTGGGAGCTATTTTTTATTTTAAAGTATATTGTTCAAGTTGCTACAAGATGAACTTTAATTGAACTTCTAGTGAGTCTGGAGCATTTTAAGTTTGAGAGATATTGTAATATATGCTGAACTTTGTATGGGGTCACAGATAACAGAATGGATGCTGCCTGGGGAAAGGCTGTTTCTCAGCGCATGAAACAATCATTCTTATGGTTCCTATTTTTGAGTACAATTTTTTCCTCTTCTATAAAAGGTTTTCATGAGCAAACTCAAACTCTGAACAAACTCAGACTCTGAACAAACCCATGAAATACAGAGTTACAGAGGGCAGGATTTTGGATTAAGTGACCTATGATCTGTGAGAACAGGCTGCACATCAACTGGAAGCAGCCATGGCAATTGCATAGGCAGGTTTCATCAGTAAAGATACTAAAAGTATTAGGTGATTACTCTCATGCTTCTGTGACTCACTTGTGCTTTTGTGGGTTTTTTTGTTTGTTTATTATTTTCATACCATCTGGGGATCATAAGAACCACATGTGAAACAACTAACCCTAGGAGAAACAATGTATCTGTTGTGGAAACGCAGTTTTTACTTCATCCAGACCAAAGGCATTTCTCATTCATATATGCAGCAAAGGGAATGCAAGATGCTACTTCTGAGACAAATGATGGCATTTATCTGACTAGATGTAGGAATGTCCATGTGAAGAATCACCCAGGATCCCTTTATAGTCAGTGGAAACCTAGTCTAAATACTCTAATAGAGTCTCAGAGACAATTCTTATCATCCTGATTCATGTCTAAAATAGGTCCAATGAAAAGCTGCCATGAAAAAGACCATTTATTCCTTGCAAAGAAAGCCTTGTTGACAATCTGATATAGAAACATTTACATTGTAAAATTAAGTGAGAAAAATCTTACCCAGTCTGGCTGAGATAATTTATTAATGAATTTCTTTTGGTACATGAAAGAGGTCAATTATGACTTCACCTAATGGCACAACTGGTGCCAAGTCAAGCTGTGCTAATGGTAGATAACAGTATGGGCTGCTGAAGCAATTGTTAGACCAGTACCAAAAGAGATAAATCTTTTGCTGCTAAAAGGGGAAGTTGCATCAGTTGCATGAGGTGAATTTTCAGGTGCAAAAAAAAAAAAGGTAAGGGAGCATTTGTCTTAGAGCAGATCTTTCCTGAAAAAGCCATGGTTGTATGGTCATAAGCAACTGCAAGACATGCTGCACCTAAACTCTGAAGATTTTTCTGTGATGCTGAGATATGAGAAATTTTAGTTTTCTTAAATGTGCTATCGAACAAAAGCTCCTCATCTATTACTGTATTTACAAATCTATTTAATAAATATTTAAAAATATTTACACAGCATAAGACAACACCATCCCTCAGAAATCAAAACACATTCTGACTTTAACCTTACATAGTAAGAAGTGGGGAAAAATGTTTTAAAAAATTTTCAGGACTGATGATGATCTACCTGGGCATTTCATGTTGTCCAACCAAACAATAAGCTGCTATAGTAGGAAGTACATTTGTAGTGAAAGGGGAAATGTATGTATCAACATTACAGTTTTCTTTAGAAAATCCATTTTGGAAGAGATTAATGCACAAAAACACTTATTAGAAGCATATAAGCATTCTCAACTGCAGTCTTTAGATTTTGTTGTTGTTTATCAGGAATTTTATTTTCAAATATTTACCTCCTATCTTCAGATCATTTTTATAAGATTTCTGTAAGCAGAGTGATTGTAACTAGAAATTATGATTATGAGGTAACACTCACTGCAGTTAACATATTTGATTCTAGAAAAACCCTGTTGCTACTCATCTTAACTGGGAGAGGACAGTTTGCTCTGCTCCACTATCCAGAGATAGGGACATGAAGTCGAGGGAAATGCACTTTGTTCAACAAACCTTCCTTACACTTGGTAATATTTTTCCTTTGGCATTGCTAAGCCTCAGCACACTGAGAAGTCAATAAACAAAAGTGATCCTCCCTAACAGACTCTCCGGCTGCCCACAGAAATCTTCACTCATTCTTGCAAGAAGACTCCACATACCACTCAAAGGGTGCTATTGCATGTCAAAATGAAAAATCTAGAACAAATGTATGGGAAAGTGTTCTAACTTGGGTGAGTACTGTCAAACAGCAGGACACAGATAAATCAGCTGTCAAATACAGCAAACATTTCTTGCTGGAGAGCAGTCACACACACTTTCAAGCAATGGAAATGGCTTCTGAGATACTCGCATTGTTCTTTTCACACCATACCAGCAAATCTTTCTGCCTGCTCTGTCGCTCATATCTGCAAGTTCCACAAAAATGCAGAATTTTTAAAACTATATATCAATTTATGTGTGCACACACACAATATGTGTTTTACACACATACCCAGGCGCTGTTTCATATATACACACACGGGTCTAGCCAGGAGCTGTTCTTTCTGCCACTTTTGCTGTAGCTAGAAGGTATTAATTAGCATTGAGCTGGAATGGGCTATTACTGCTTCTGGCAGCAAGAATGAGAAGATCTTGAAACTCAAGGCACAGCCACCACTCGTTTGATACACTGTATGTCAGTTAGTGCAAAAATCACTGTAAAATATAGGAGAAAAAGAAAGATTCCTCTTGCCTCTCATTTTCTTAGTATTCTTTGTGTTTGACACACCATTTTGCACCAAGATATGTTCATTGCTTGTTTTTCTATCTTTTCTCTTTATTTACTAAGCCAAAAGCTCAGGACATCATCCTAAGGGCACTTTCCACATAAAGGCTATTCCCTTGGAATGCCCTACTGAAACACATGTGCAAGTGAGATTCTTTGTGTTACCCTGAGTTGCTGCCTGTCTCTGACCCATTTGGATTGTATTTACCTTATTGGTTCCTTGTGCAACCACTGTCATATATGGTACCCTGCACTAATATGACCTATACATACTGGTGTGAGAATGTAGGCATTCAAACAGAAAAAAAAAAAAAAAGCTGCTTTTCCTTTACTTCAAATATTTGAGTAAGTCACCATGGTTTTGAAGTGGACACAAACCCCAAATCCTCACTCTGTCTTGGACCCACCTCTTTAAAGGATTCAACGTGAATAAATCCCTATATCTACATGCAGGGATGGATGCAGTCCCACTCTTAACTGTAAGGGTGTAGTGTCCTGGGCTATTTAACTCAATCCAAGGAGGGATATTAGTTCATTTCTGCCCTTTAGCTTCTGTCTTCTACTTCCCTTCGCAGTGTTGAAAACCACCTAAAATCCCAGAGCTTCTTTAACATATCAAAGGGAAGCCATAACAACACTGTAATCCCTGGTTGTGTTAGGGAAAGGAATGGACCTCAGCAGGAAAGGAAGCATCCCAAGTGTCTAAGGCACAGTTTACCTGAACAAACTAACTACTGCAACACAGGGACTTTGAGCTACTCACATAAAGGATGGTGTAGAAATTAGTTATTCTTTTCACATCACAAATTAAATCAGAGGTTATTTTAGTTATTTAGAAAATACACTGACAGAATATGATTGGAATGTGGTTTTGTTAAGTTTTGTTTAAAGGACTGAGAGCTTTTAATATTTTTCCCACGGCTGAGAGACAAACTTATTTATAAAGCAAAATTTTCCAGTCGGAAAACATGTGCATATATACATGCAGATGCACACAAGCCTGCACACATTGGTATGTATTTATACATACAAATGCGTACACATTCATGGAAACATTTGCTAGAAGCATCAAAAATGGATTTGATTATGCAAAATTGTGAACATCCGCTGAAATTATTGAGTGTCTGTAACTTCCGTTGTCTTCAAGAGGGGCATAAAGATATTCAGCAGCTGCATGTAGGATGCAGCCCACTGCCACTGCTGCATAAAGCTCTAAGAAATGCGCCAATATACAGATCTCACAGTTTCTGCTTAAAGTGGTGAGAAAATCAATTCTAGACCAAAAGGGCTAGAGGCAAAAGGATAAGATGAAATGTGACTGACAGTGAGACAGCATCCAGTAATGCTCAGTCATGTGAAAAGGCAAAAGAACACAGGAATAGTAAAACCTATCCATTTTTGTTTTAATTGGGAGGGGACTTAACAGGCAGTTTTGGTGCTCTAGGCAGCCCCTGCTAGGCAAAGCCTATAAATGTTAACTCTGTTCTATTCTGAAGCAAAACATGCAAAACATAGATAGGGCTCTTTATATCTAACACTATGCCATAGAAAAAATGGACTGTGATTTCCTGTGACGTTAGGATGAAGTGAGGTTGTCAAATCAAGTCAAAATGAAACAGCAGGGAAATATTCTTCTGCTTTCTGGTGCTGAGGTAGATTTTTAAGTTAATGTCCTATGCCTTTGCTTCTCACTGCATTTTGCTCTGCATTGCCGTGTTGTTTATGGTCTTTAGTATTACAAATACAAACTACCTCTAAAAGTGTGAAAGCCAAGGCTTTTTCCCCTCAATCTACTTCATGCTCTGAAAAGGAATTAAAGTCCCAGAAAGGAGCAGAAACCTAAGATACTGGCATTATAATCTCAACTGTACAGCTTGCCTTCTACAGCTTCAGTTTACCCATCCGTGAAACACATTGTCTGTGGCATCCCCTGAGGACCTATAAGAGATTGGAGGATTTAATGCACACTAATGTATTTGGCTGAAATAACTCTGCAATTATAAACTATTGTTACTGCAAGAATCAAAGTTGAAGCATTTGAAAATCATGTGAGATGGAATGGGAAATCCCTTTTTTTTGTAGTTTTTTTCTTTTCTCTAGTACTTTCAGCAGTTAGAAGTGACTGAGGAGCAAGTAACAAGACCTAATCAGTATTAGAAAATGTCTGGCTGAAGAAGAAAACAAATATTGACCCACCCTCCATGGTAGAAAATCTTGTCTTCTGGAGACACTGTAGTCCCACATACTCTGACCACTGACGGTTATAGTCAAAATATTTTGGTGCTTTCTTCTTTTTCTGTTCATGCAGCATGGGGAATAAACAAGAAGAATCAGAGTTCTGTGTGTGGTCACAGGGCCATGATATCATTGCAATTACTGAGATATGGTGGGATAGCTCACATGACTGGAACGCTGTCATGGAGGACGATGTTCTCTTTAGGAAAGATAGGCCAGCAAGGCGAGGTGGTGGAGTTGCTCTTAAAGTGAGAAAGCAACTGGAATGTATGGAGCTCTCCCTGGGGGCACATGAAGAGCGAGTTGAGAGCTTATGGGTGAGGATTAAGGGGCAGGGTAATATGAGGGACACTGTTGTGGGTGTTTATTACAGGCCACCTGATCAGGATGGGGAAGTTGATGAGACAGACAGCTGAAAATCGCCTCACAATCACAGGCCTTGGTTCTCATGGGAGACTTCAGATCATCCTGATATCTGCTGGGAAGGCTACACAGCTAGGCATGTCCAGGAGGTTCCTCCAGTGTATTGACAATAACTTTTTGACTCAGGTGATGGCTGAGCCAACAAGGACACGTGTACTACTGGACCTAGTACTGACAAACAGAGGTGGACTGGTGGAAGACATTAAGGTTGGGGGCAGCCTTGGCTGTAGTGATCATGAGAAGATAGAATTCAGGATTAAGTGTAGTACACTTAACTACAAGTAGGATTGCAACCTTGGACTTCAGGGGGGCTAACTTTGATCTCTTCAAGAAACTGCTTGGAGAAATCCCATGGATTAGGGCTCTAGAGGGTTGGGGGGCTCAAGAGAGCTGATTGATATTCAAGTATCACTTTGTCCAAGCTCAGGATCGGTGCATCCCCAAGAGCAAGAAATCAGGCAAGGGAAGCAGGAGACCTGCATGGTTGAGCAGGGAGCTTCTGAAAAAGCTTAAGTGGAAGAAGGAAGTTTATAGTACATGGAAGAAGGGACTGGCCACTTGGGAAGTATAGGGTACTGCACCTGGGGAGGAATAACCCCATGCATCAGTACAGGTTAGGGGCTGACCTGCTGGAGAGCAGCTCTGTGGAAAAGGACCTGGGAGTCCCGGTGGACAACAGGATGACCATGAGACAGCAATGTGCCCTGGTGGCCAAGAAGGCCAATGGCATCCTGGGGTACATCAAGAAGAGTGTGGCCAGCAGGTTGAGGGAGGTCATCCTCTCCCTCTACTCTGCCCTGGTGAGGCCTTGAGTACTGTGTTCAGTTCTGGGCTCCCACATTCAAGAAGGACAGGGAACTGCTGGAGACGGTCCAGCAAAGGGCTACAAAGATGATTAGGGGATTGGAGCATCTCTCTTATGAGGAAAGGCTGAGGGACTTGGGGCTTTTTAGTCTGGAGAAGAGAAGACTGAGGGGGGTTCTTATCAATGCTTATAAATACTTAAAGGGAGGGTGCCAGGGGGATGGGACCAGTCTTTTTTCAGTGGTGCCCAGTGACAGGACAAGAGGTAACAGGCATAAACTTGAACATAGGAAGTTCCATCTAAACATGAGGAGGGACTTCTTTGAGTGTGGCAGAGCACTGGAACAGGCTGCCCAGAGAGGTGGTGGAGTCACCGACTCTGGAGACACTCAAAACCTGCCTGGACACTGTCCTGTGCAACCTGCTGCAGGTGACCCTGCTCTAGCAGGGGAGTTGGACTAGATGATCTCCAGAGGTCCCCTCCAACCCCTACCATTCTGTGATTCTGTAATTCCTTTGGCTGTTTGATCACTTATGTTTATGGTGATTTCAGAGGTAACAAGTGCAGAAGACCACCTCTCATTCATGTCTGATAGCAATGAAATTGGGCCCTTAGTAAAGCATGCTCTTTTAAGGGATTGCCTGCTCTTTATAATTCCTGAGGCTTTGAGGCAGCTTCACTCCCTGCAGATGAGAGTGCTGCAGGGAAGGCCAGAATAGCAGAGGAAAGAATTAGGAAATCTTAAGCATTACAGATGCAAGATGGAGAGAGCTGGAAGCAAAGCCAGAACAGCTTAGAAGGCAGGCAGCAGAAGAGAAAGCTTTGAATGTAAATCCTGTTAACTTTTACAGTAGAGGCAGTGGCCCTTTACATAGGAGTTTGCAAAGGAAATGCTTCCTTGGGGTTGATTTCTACAGAAATCTTCCTGTGTGTAGATTAATTTATTGTTCTGAGGAACACCTGATGAGGCCTTCACACCATGCATGTCTTGCAAACCATAATGCCTAATGGGCAGCCAGTGACTTAAGAATAGGAAACTCCAAAAATATAAAGACTTAAAGTTTTGTACAAGGGATTTAATTTCCATCTAACCGTTCACTTATAATCAGCCAAACAGCTCCAGTCTCCTCCAGAACAGGTTCCACAGTCTGACATAGTAGGACAGTCTTGCAGGACACGCGTAAGAGGAAATATGGAAATGCCACTGAGAGCACTAGTGTTTTTCGCATATTCACAAAACACTGTGCTGAACTCATGCCAGAACAAAGCCAAGTTAAATACAGGTTGGTATTGTCAGTGATACCAGCACTACCTGGCATGACATTGCCATCTATCAGTTGTAAGCCCATTGGGTGGCCTTAATCAGTTTTATGGTTCTCCTTGGTATTGCAGGTATACTCTGCTGTAACGGTTTGGTCTACTGTAAAAAGGTGGGGGAGCTAGAGAAAGCTCAGTAAAGCTCCTAAAGGTTCTCATGTAAAAGAAAAATACTCCCCAAACCCCCAGTTGAACCTGTGGCCCCTGCTGGGCACCAGAATCTGTGGTGTTCCTGGAGAGTGGCTATTGTGAACTCAGAGTTCATGCTCACAGCTGTGGCAGTTCTGCTCATGAGCAGACAAAAATAGGAAATGCAAGTGTGCATGGGAGAAGAGATTTTCTTGTCTTGTCTGTCCATAGCAAGACAGGATTGTAGAGCATGTTTGTCTCTATAGGGCTCTTGCTTTCTTTGCCACAGGCTGGTGCTGCTGTGCTTCTTGGGTGACACTTTGCCCCAGACTTGTGTGCATGGCAGTCATGAAAGCACGGGAGAAGTTGGCAGTGCCAGGGCAAACATTTGCTGTTTGTTAATTGTCTGATACTTTTGGACATTTAAAGGAAAACCACTAAACGTTTTTTTAGATCAATAAGTAAGGATAAGCAAAGATGAAATGCAGAAGGAAAGGAGTTAATATAGGTATAGCAAGATGCCCTTAGAAACTTCATAGTGGCATTTTTTTCCAGTAGAGTAATTATTAACATCAAGCTCTGAGCCAGTCTCTGACCATCCCTGTGTCTTGGATCATGCCCACCTAATTGTCTCCTGCCACCTCAGCTGGATTGGGCAGATGTTACTGTTTGTTCTTAACAGTTCTTATCTAAGATGTCTGTATGAGTGGAGTTATGCAAATATAAGTTATTATTCTCCATTCATTTGTCCTTACAGAAGTAAGGAGAAAGCCCCTGTTGGGGTGCAGTTTAATGAGATGTTAATAGAGCAGCAGGTGAATGTAAGTATAAGTACAGCGGGGGTTGTGCTGAGAAGTTCGATTGACAAAAGAACTGTAAAAATGTGGGGCTGTTTGAACTGAACCTAAAGTTGAAATAAAAATTTTTGTTCAGCAATGAAGGTGTCATTAAATAGCCGTGTTTTCAAATATATGCTTGCTGAATAGAACAGGGTCCTGCTCTCTGTTCTGCAGTGACAGGATTTCATAGTCCCAGAGAAAAAGGATGGGGTGAACAAAGTCATGGTGTGGCTATGAAAGACAAACTGGGGTAGAAGAATAAATTAGAATGTTATACCATTTTGTAAAGCAGCAGCCTGTCACTTCATTTAATGCAGAACAAACTGAAAAGCACAGCAATTTGAAAGAGTCAAAGAGTTACCCTAGTAAAAAAATACAGGACTTGATTGACAAGCTTGCTTCTATACAACTGCTGTACTGTTTGGACATCAAACTTTGCAAGCTCCATCAATCCATGAGCAAATTGGGTAACTGTGCATATACACAGTCATTTTGACACAGTTCATCTGACACTTCCATACCCCTACCCAGTAATAGTGGAAGTTGCAACAGGGAACACCGACTGGGTACAAAAAGCAGGGCATAGATTTATCTTTGAGAGCTGTTAGGCACATACGGGGGACTTTGGACAGCTAACATTGCTGTCATGTCTGGCACCTGATGGCACCCTGAGACCAGTGCTGCTTTATCTGCTTCAGTCTGACAGTTTAGTACGGATATTCTCATAGCTTCCAAAGGGCTCAAAACAGCCTGGGCAGGCATCTGGGTTTGATTTCTTTTTCAGAGGTAGAATGCTGTTAACGAGTTGAGTGGTCTTCCCAGCCCAGAACCAGACCAGGTCTTGGGATGCCCAGTCCCATACAGCCCTATGGAACTTTTTAAAGCTTTTTTTTTTTTAGGGAGATTATCACTGCAACTGTGAAACATCATGATTCTGCAAGAATTCTAGAAAAGGCTATTAGCCTGAAGAAAGGAATGGATGTAGGGTAAGAAACCCAGGCTAGACAATGAGCCAGTACTTGTAATAAAAAGGAAACTGCTTTAACCTCTTTTTTTAAGGGTGGTAGTATCTCCTTTTGTCATGTGGTACAACTAGCTAGGATGCAGCTCAGGATGTGGGCCGAATGACACCTGTACCCTTGAATCCTTTGACTGCAGTGAGGTCACAAGTGCCACAGTGTTCCTCCTTCCTAGCCCAAGAGACACAGTACTTGCCTTGCCATCTGTTTCCATGGGCCACCAAATACATTTTCAGAGAGGTCTTACCTGAAGAGAGTGATGTGGAGATGTCAGCATTTAATTGTGCTTTCTGTGGAGCAAAGCTCAGTGAGCTCACGGTAGAGAAGGTGACAGACCCCATGAGGCATGGAGAGGCAGAGAGGTTCCCCTTCCTGGGTGGCTAACTTCTTTCTCTCCAGGGAAAATGTCTGTAGTGGTGGGTCTGCATGGGGCACACACAGCTGTAGTCTCAGCAAGGACAAATGTCTGAAAGAGAAAACAAACACAGAATAAAGCTGGATAAAAATGCAACTGACACCACATGAAGCTAATCACCCTCTGCAGCTGCTGTGGCTTGGAAGGCAACCAAATAAAAGGCTTTTAAGAGGTTTTACTTTTGGCATTTTCCTCCTCTAACACTAACCTGCTTCTGAAAGGAGGCCCCCACTTTCTGTCAATCACAAGGAAAAAAATAGGTCTGTGAGTGCACGTGCAAAGCAGGTATCTAATTTACATGCAAAATCAATATAATTGCAAATGCAAATTGAATCATTGCTGCTGAAGGTAGCTGAATTTAATCATATGTGTACATACACAAATATGTGTGATTTTGGCAAAATCTATACAGTGCCCAGCCTGACCCTTTGAATATATCAAGAGACCCCTTGACATGACTATCCCATCACTCTATTAACGGCAAGCAATGGCAGACCTTTATACAAATACACACCCTAAATATCCTCATGTGCCTTGCTACCCAGAGTCAGACCAAAGATCCCTCTAATCCAGTGGATATTTAAGACATATACCTAAAATCAGTTTGGTCTCTCTTGACCTGAAGGTTGTATGAATTCAGTTTGTTCAATGGCCAGCAACTTTTCTCTGTGAATTTGGTTAGTCCATTGGTGGATCCATAAGAAGTCCTGCCCAACTTGCTCAGCCTCCCACAGCAGCAAATGCCAATGCAGAGTTATGTGTTGTAGGAAATGGTCCTTTGGGTTCTCTGAGCAGAGCACCCCCTTTTTTTATCCCATTTGCCACTTTCCCATCTTCTGACAGTCACTCAGGAACATCATGCAATCTGTAAAGCCATCTTATCTGTTCAAGCTAAATGTATTTTACTAATGACTGTTCTATGAACCCTCCAGTGTGAGACAATTCCTTAAACAAGGAATTTCCCTACAAGCCTTGTAAGGAAAGGCTTGAGTCCAGGAACCTCAGGAATTGCCTCTGTAGTGAACAACAGTGAACACCAGGGTTGCTTTAGCTCTTCTGTAATGACTACTTCTACACTTAACCATTAGCCATAGTAGGAATTAGTCACTAGTCACAACCATGTAAGCAAGACTCATGCTCCATCAAACAGAGAAAACAACCATCATGCTCTCCACCAGTCAGTGAAATCAGTTTGAGAATAAGCTGTTTTCTCCCAAGGATCTACACAGACCTCTTTCTCAACTTCAACACTAGGAAGCGTTTATTTGTTTCTAAAATGGCTCTTCAAACACGTTGTGTAAAGTATAGGCATAGTCAACCATAAAACTTCACAGCAACCCTGATTCCACATGATAAATCTCCTGAGAGAAGAGTTCTTGTCAAAAGATCCAACCATAAACCAGAATAATGCATAGTGGGTTTAGACAGGATCACAGAAAAGATTGTTCATTTATATGTTTTAAACTACTTTGGGGTTGGGTTTTTTTTGTTTTCTCTTTAAAATGGATTGCAAACCGGGAAATTAACAGGTTTAAACGTAAAGGCCCTGAAGTCAGCTCTGGCAGCACCACCTCAGTCACATTCCCAGCAAATCCACTGCGGCTCTGGAGGATGCAAACCCCAGGCTTCACTGGCAGTTACCAGGATAATACCTAGTAGTAGTATCCATCAGTTCTTTAAAATTCACACAGCCTCCATGGAAAAGAGCTAGGACTTCAGGCACTTGCATTACTAGTTGAGCACTCCACTCAGTATTTAACACACAAAAATGAGAGAAAGTCTGTTTACTACAAAAAAGGAGAGGTACTCTATTTGCTACCATCAAACATGTTTATTGATTGACAAATATATAAATTGAAAATCAAAATTTAATGTAGCTAGAGGAGCAAAAGTGCGCATTTTCAATGCATGAGAAATACTAGTATAAATCAACCTTAAAACTGAACCCTGCTATTGCCTGAAAATAACTGTCCAATATCTATTTGATCTACTGTCAAGAAGAAGAAGGAAAATAAGTGTGCCTCTGAGAAATAAGGACATTTCCTAATTACTTTCTTGTAAAAAGAATATTTCATTGCTGTGCAAATAACTTGTTTGATAAAACAAAGAAATACAGTAATTCAGAGCTCATTTATTTATTTATTTAGGGCTTACAAGTAATATTTTGCAAAAATTATGATAGGCTTTCATTTTTCAGGTTACCTGAATAGTCTCTTGAGTTAAGCACTTATTAGTATGAAAAACTGTCCAGAAAACATTAAACAATGCTCTGAATACAAATCATTTCATGAATATGTAAATCATGCCTCAATGTGACACTTGGCTTGTCTGAGAAACACTGATAGACTAAAAAAAAATTAAACTCCCTCAAGGATGAGGACAATTTAATTTAATGCTTTCCTAGTATTGAAGAAAAAACTGAATTTTAATGGCTGTATAGTATGTTTCAATGCACAGTTAAAACATAATATCTATAATTTGCCATAAACATGGTCAAGGGCAAATAGTTGGGGGGGGCAGGGGGGCGGAAATCAAGATCAAGGTGAGGAGCAGATCTAAATGAGGTTAGCATGTTCATTTCCAACAGTAAATAAATAAACCTGTTTTGCCTTCTGTGTCCCACCATGGTCTTTGGTGCTGAAACATGCCCAGCAGTTGCTGAGGCCTCCAGAACATGCAGTGATTCTGCATGAGACTGCCCAAGTCAGAGCTCTGCTCTCCCAAACTGCTTCTCCTAACCAAGTCAGAAACTATTCTGCTGGTGCATCTCCACTGCCTTTTGTAAAGGGAGTCCAGTGAGTTGTTCCTGCACACAGAGCCACAGGATGCGAGAAGCAGCTTGCATCTAAAAGTTGTGCAATTGCATTAACACAGTACAGGGCTGGAGCTAATAAGCCCAATGCTTGGCAAGTCTAATGAGCTTGGATCCATGCCATGCTAACAGCAGCAACTCAGATTCCAATTACAACAGAGAATGTTCGCATCTGCCTCAAAGGCCATTTAAACCTGCCTGTGTTGTCAAGCTCTGCCTTAGGTAGTTCACGGAAGACCTGTTCTTCTAACTGCTTTGGTTTCCTAAGTATATTCAATGCCAGGGCTTGTACAAGTTTGTGATCAGCACTCAGTCCACTCCTCCCATCTCTTCCCACATACCTCTGCCAAATATATTAAAACAATTTACAAAATAAAGGGTAGCAGTAAGGTTGTCATCACACATACACAGTAATCAAATACCACAGTCAGAGGAAGGAGAAAAATATCACATCAGGTAAGGGGGCTACCAGTCATCTAGATTAGGTGTATCAGTTTGGTCTATTAGTTTGGAAATAATTAGGAGAACAGATTTCTTTTTTTTTCCCCTGAAGCTGGACATGGGCACTGCTTCAGACAGATGAATGCATGTATTCTCCCAGGACAAACTGTTAGGAACACAGAGGTAGTCAATGGTTAGACCAACGGATCATAGCCTGACTGTGAGGCAAACAGAATTCAGGAAAAAGAGAAACAAAAATTTGAACTACACTTTTAATTATTTCTCAGAAATTAATGGACCGAAACCAAGTGAAGTGGCCAGATCTCCCTCAAGCTCAACTTCTCTCTCACTTATATCCACTTTATGGTCCAATATGCTCCCATAGGAAGCAATTTTCAAGGCTTTCACATCCACGGAATCACTTTGAAAGTATCCAAAAATGACATTTTCCTAGTCAAGTCTTGTTGAACTCCGAGCCAGATTTTTAACTTGGTCTTGGTGGTTTATTTCTGTGCTCAAAGGCATTTGTATCTTTCTCAATTTACTGCTAGCTACGTAATTCTCTAATTCTCATTTCATCTTGGGAGTCACTGCAAAGACACAGTAAGATGCAGATATATTTGCAAGAATTGACGGGAAGGAAGGCCAGATAAGCAATGAAATGTCCTTCCTAGCTCCAAAAGACAGCTGAAACCTGGTCTGCATAGAAGAACGTTCACACATGTTTAAACCAGATTACACTCATGCCTAAAATATGTTAAAGCAAATTCAGGCTACTTTTACCCCCAAAGGACAGTGTCCACTGAAGGGCCAGGCCTTGTGTAATCACTATGGAGCTCAAATACAGGAGCAGGTACACTGAGCAACATTAAGCAAGCAGGTTGATTTTCCTTATATATGGCTACTGTGAAGTAAAATCCACCACAAACACCACCAAAGAGCTTCACGTTCTCTCACTGAGGTTTTATATAGCTGCATCTGCAAGCACTGCATGGTTGTGAGAACTGGGGACTAAATGACTTGATTTTCTGTTTCTTGGCATTTTTTTGTAGCTATTTGTCTCTGAACACTGGCATCACATTATCATCTTGATCTGGACTTGTACCAGTGCCTGCAAAAGGCATAGCACAACAAAGAAACAGGCCCAATAAGGTACATACAGCTGGTCCTGGATTAGTACACGAGGCTGATACGCAAGTTACAAACAAACAGTCTCTCCAAAGCCATGCCTGAAACATGATAGCAGATGCTAATGGGAAAGAGTGAGAGACAATTTTCCCCATCATTAATTTTCCACATTGGTGTTTGGCAAATGGAAAGTGGAAATTCAATATAGCAATCAAATCTTTGTGCTGATCATGTCAATTTAAGCTAGAGTAACACTTTCTGTGAATGAAATCAGAGTCCACTGCCTTTTTGCACTCAATATTTTGAGCCTGAATTTCAGACCAAGTCAGTGATCTTTTCCCTGGTGCTGTGTGAAGGTGGTTTGGTGCTAAACTGAACACACACACACAAATGTTCATGTTTCCCCACCTCCTTAGTTTGTTTGGTGTTACTACAAATGCTTTTTGGTGTCTTTTACATTGAGTTAACTTGTACAAGGGACAAGTTTTAGATGTTCTAAGCAAAAGACAGAAAAGGTTGGTCCCCTTCTCTAAAACAAGGACCTGTACACTGATATTTTAGAGAGAACTTCAGCAGCAAATAGCTGGAACTTGGAACTGAGGTTTATAGCAAGAGAGTCTTATTCAAACATAATCAAATAACTCCATGCAGTCAGAACATATAAACTGCACACCATGTTTGTTTAGACAGGAGTGCATCCAAATGTTTAGGTGGTGAAATAAAGTCGATGTAATATTTGGACCCGAGGATTGCTAAAAAGAAATGTGCACAGCCTCCTGACACCTTCCACGAGGAACTGTTGTCTCACCTTTGGCTCAAGTACCTAAGGGAACTTGAGAGGGAATGAATCCCACCACAGTCATGTAATTTCCTGGACACAGGCCACTGTGTAATAACTCAAAGCCAGGCCAGTTAAGTATATGCCATTGTGTAATATACAGCACTACATCTGAGGTGAAATCTGTATGTACATGATGTGAGAGAATGGGAATATATTTCCTCTTTGACCTCAGTATACCTGAATACTTTCCTCACAAAACACCATGAAGTTATTTAACAGTGTCACATCCCATTATGCATCTTGTTCATTCTGTGAGAGATCCAGTGGCTTTTTTTTGGTCTTATTTAAAATCTCAGCACAAACAGGACATTGAAAATTAATACAAAAGCAAACATTTTTATTCTCAGCAGGCCTCAGTCATATGGTAATTGTACTTTTAGAAAAAAAAATACACAAGGACCTTAAAAGCAAAATGAATTTGGAAATGTTCCCAGTTGATAAGCTAGAGTTTTCCTTTCGCATTCATTTAAATATAAGTGGAAAAAGACTTCATATACATTGTTCTCAGTCTAGGTGACCAGAAAGCTTACACACATAAAAGCTTATTGCTTTAAAATTACATTGCAAGTAAATCTGATATTAGTATTTTTTTAGTACACTTTCTGTTGGTTTAGTCAAGTTGTTCTGTATCCTGCTTTTGACCATGTAAGTGTTGTGTCTTGAAAAGACAAGACATGCATATCCTCTCTAAATTATACATGTGCGAAGAGCATTTTTTTTTTATTATTTTTTGTCAAGGGCTGTATCAGCCTATAAAAATGTTGGCAGGCCATGTATTAACCATGTACCATGGAGTTACCTATTAATAACGAGAATAAGGTTATGTGAATATGAAATACGTCTCTTCCATCCTATATAGAGACAAAGCCATCCTTATTTGTGGAAGTTACTGCTGCAGAAGCAGCTAAGAAGTCAATCTTCACAGTGCAGAATAGCCCAAGTAGTTATTGGAATGAAAAACATGCTGGTTACACTTGTGAGCAAACCTTTCCCTCAAGGCACCAGTCCATACAGCAGTGCAGGTAGATGAACTAAAGGCAGAAAAAAAAAAACAAAACAAACCTCTGGAAAGGTAATTGCTGAAGCATAGTGATAGCCAAAAGAAAGCTCCCTCTTTGTGCTGAACCTTATGTATTTCAGACCGAGTCAACTCATGAGATTTTGCTCCATTATTTACAGTAGACTCATCAGGCAAAACACAGGCTAAATCTGCTATCTGCCAAAAGAAAACTAACTCTGCTGTTTGGAAAGACAGACACCAAGCTTAGAAGAGCTTTTAAGAGTTTGAATAAGCCAAGATGCTCATGCAGTAGTACAATCTTTTTTGACGTAGTTTCAAAGACAAAATATGTTTCAGGACCAAATTCCAGCTTCACCTATCACCAGATCACATGCAGTTAGAAGTAAACCGAACTTATCGGCAGGGGATTTGAAGACTAGTGGAGTGCGGACAACAAAAAGGTATTGCTGGAATAAGCCAGGGGGCATTTAGGTGCTCATCAAATGCGTGGCAAACTTGACTAAGTACTTTGCTCTGCATATCTCTTAAGACCACACTTCCAAGTTTTGCATAGCTTTTCCTTTATAAAAATCATCTCTTTAAAACGGTTCAACTGGACAAGGCTCTGATCTCATGTTGGCAGGATAAATCTAATGCTTTCTCCGTTCACTTTAGAAGAGTACCTTGGATTTACACCAGTGTAGCATCAAAGCAAGGCTACAGCACATGGTATTGAATGTGGTAGTATTTGATAATAAACAAAGCATTACAGATATTTGTGTAATCCAAAACCAATTTGAGATGTTTTGGCATTGCATTTCACAGTAAACTGGTAGGTAGTTTAAAGCATGAAGACTGGCAACTCAAATCATACGCCACGACTAAAAAATATCTCAACAAAAGGCACAGAATTTAATCAAATAGTAGATGAGAGGTTTGTCTGAACTGAGGTACACCTTTCTTATTTGTCCATGTCTAAGGCAGTGCACAAACATAGAAAAGCATGTTTCTTACAAAGCATCTACCAGTGTGTTTACATAAATGACTTGATTCTACTGCTCCAGCAATTTATTTCTCACATGTAGTACCTGTGTAACTCTAAGTACATAAGGATTGGTGAGAGAGTGACAGCTCTGAAGTTTTGGGTTTGTTTTCTTTTTAATCATATTGCTGTTTGTTGAAGGGTGAATCCTGGTTCAGATCAATCTAGGTGATGGAGAAAGAAAAAAAGAATGCAATACAGAGATCACTTTGGAAGCTTTACCTGAGTAGACAGTCTAAAACCTCTGAGACTGTATTTTTTTATTCCCTTGGAGTATAGCCATTATAGTGGAAAGTGTAAATTCTGTGGTTCTGTATATGCTCAAGGGAGGGCAGGGGAAGGACAAGATACATACACTTTTTCACTTTAAAACCTTGAAAAACTGCAAACGGGTTATCTGCACCAGTTGGATAATGCTTAGAAAAACCTTTGACTTTCTCAAATCCAAAGCATTAAAGAAATAGTCCATTAAGGTGGCCAAAGATGATAGCTTAGTAATTTTCTAGGGTTATTTTTAGAATGTAAGATTGAGACTTTTTACAGAAAAAGTCCGAGAGAGAGTTTAGTTTCATTTGCAACCATGCTGGGTTGTTATCTAAGGAGAAACAATACCTCATATGTGTAGCTTAGCTCTTCTCCCAATAAAACTGAAAATTAGAGACCTGAAGGCCACCACAGCAGAAAGGTTTTAATTTCATTATTAAATACAAATCCAAGTGCATTAGTAATTTCTTTTGATATGGTTGTTTCAGAATTAAACAAGTATAAAAAGGGAATGGCCTTGTAAAAGGTTTTAATTAAGAAGGCAAAGCATGAAAGAAGAATGGAAAGCAAATTTTGCTGAGTTCTCTGAAAAGAAGGGATAGGATGTACATACCCTCAACAAAGTGATCAAAGCAAAAATGATCCACTCTTTTGCTGCAGTCTAAGCTGAAGTTACAAAGCATAAAGCCCTGAAAAAGTATGGGTCACAGGACAAACATGAGAAACAGCATTTTATGTGACTACTCTAGAGAGCCGCTAAACAGCTACAATCCTTTAATGTCTCTGCAAAATTAGAGTACACTGCTCACTGTCATGATAATAAGCAACAAAATGCTAGATTATCTTCAGAAGATAACATATCAAAAGCAGCAAAGGAATGTAAGATAGGTAATGCTGGATCTAAATATGATACTGTGAAGCCCAGTGTCCACAGCCTTTCTAATTATTTAACAGAAAATTTGACTCCAAAATGGCTCTGGCTCCAGAAAAGTTGTTCTGCTTTCTCTTTCACGAGCATAGGCTCAGTTTCTACATATATATATATATTTTTTTTTTTTAAGAGAACTTAAATTAATGTTTCAGAAAATTATAGTCTGGAAAAAATAAAATAAATAAAAAAACATTTTAAGAGGTACTCAGTGATTGCACTTCCGGTGCTTCTCTTGGATTTGAGCGGAGGGAAACAACCAAGAACTATTTTTCTTTCAGTGACCAACTTTCTGCTCCATACTGCTCTGTATTGCTCCTCCACTCCAAAATACTGAAATACATTCCCTTTTTAATAAGCCTCAGTGTACCCACAGCTCCTTGCAAATCCATTAATGTCAGCTTCAGATGTTGAATTGCCAGTGGTGCTGTATCTAGTCTTACTAACATCGTGTAGATAATTAACCTTCAGGCTACAAAAGGGCTTACTTCCCCCCCCGGCCCTACAGGCTGTTTTGAACATAATTTAACAGAGCATAAGTTTAAACCTGCTGTATATTAACTCCTAAACACCCTACAATCAATTTTGTGAACTCTGCCCATCTTCTGGGGGATGATGTATCCCATTTAGAATACAAAGTGATATTCTTCATTTGCAATTGTTAAAAAACTTTTGGAATGATGATTAATTAGCACATTGAACATACATCTCGGGATGATCAAGTGAGCTACAAAGACTGCATAAAGAATTTTCTCTGTGCCAGTATCCTCTCAGTTTTTAAAAAAAAATCTCACACCAGTGAATTAAATGAAATTTTAATCAGTGCCTTCATGTCTACTGATCAATAATTCCTAATAGTGGTATGTCCCTTTTTAGGTTATTGATATAAACAAAGAGAACTGACCTCATTTGGTACCTGCCAGCATTTGCTCTGTCAAAGAAGAATCCCTTTTGATGATACCTAGACTATAACAACTCAAACTCAAGGAATTGTTCAACTGCTGAAAGCTTGATGTGAAAATGATAAGAAGAGCAATTGTATTCATTTACTCACATCTAGAAACTGGTCACAAGTTCAGAGACCTCTTTCAGAGACAAAGTTTTGTAAGGATGCAAAGAAGTCCTCCTCCTTTTAGACTCAAAGGAGGAGAAGCACATATGCATATAAACAAAACTGAAAAAAACACAATTATCTGTCCTCTAGATAGATTGGAGTCAGAGACAACCTAGTGTCTAGAAACCATTGCTAAAATTCAATTGCATCACTTAGCAGCCCTTTTGTTCTGGGGGAGGGTCTCTTTCATTTTAGTTCAAAATACTCTCTTTCATCTGTATACAGAATATAAAGAAATTTTTGCATATTTGGATCCCCCCCCCCAATATAATTCTTAATTTCTAGTCAGCGAGCTGAAATTATACAAAAAAGGCACCTATATAAGTCAGATTTCTGACTTCTGGAGGAAAGTAAGTTTTTCTTTTGTCCTCTGATCTTTCCCATAATTTCCGTCCTAAAAAATGTGTCTTGTGTCTGTGGCATTAGACCAGACTTGTGGAGCTTGAGATAAGGATAAGCCTGGACTCCGGAGAACTTTACTCTCTTCCTTGCATTTAATATTTTAGCCAGCTTAGACTGTCTGTGCAATAAAGGGAGGGGGGATTCAGTTGTGTTTTATGCACTATAGGTTGATTTTTTTTTTCCTATTTGCAAGCTATATTGCATGATATTTACAGCACGCAAAACAAGAAATACTCCTGCTTTTGGAGTTTACTTAATTTCTCTCCGATGCTGATGTGTGGAGGAATTACAAGCTTGACATGTGAATGAGAGTGCAACTTCCCTGTATTGATTCAGTTCGTCCAGAGAGGACATAGACGATGACGAAGTAGCACTGTTGAGGACAAGAGCAATGCATAGACCCATACATTTCTGTCTCTCTGCTTCACTGCATAGACTCTTATAAAGTAAAACAACTTTTAAACAGCTGAAACAACATTAAGAAACAGAGTTTATCTGCTTGATTTCCTCTATGATGTTTTGGAAGGTCTTTCAAACTATTACCTTCTCAAATAAAACGTGCATCACAGATATCGATGTTTAGTATTTATGTAGCACATGCAGTATGTTCTTTTTACTAGTCTGGAAAACTTAGACTGTGATTGCGAGTTAGAAGATAGTCAGATAAGCACTGTAAGCAGATGAGAAGTCAAATCAGTGGAATCCATACAGCATATATTAAAAAAAATTTGAAATCACTAACAGTAATTTCTGTGGATAAGCACTCCAATTTAATCTCTATGTATGAATAACAACAAAGAAGAGACTTCATTCCAGCTCTGAATATGAGCATGTAAAATTATTATGTTACTTAGGAATGGTATGTTAAGACACAAAGCACTTTGGGATTGTTTATGTGGTGAAATGAACATAAGGTCCCATTGTCCTTTCCTTCTGACATTTGAATTACTTCTCTGATATTTTGCTGCACTCTTCAAAATCCTTTGAAGGGAAGAACATTGTTGGAATATGCCAGATAATAATAGAATCACAAGCAACAGTCAGTGAAGGGGGTGCGGGTGGGCAGGAATAGAAAAATCCCATTGTCTAATTATTAAATCTATTCACCAGACTTGGGAAGATGTCAGAATACTTAAAAAACCTTCATCCTAACAGCAGTGCTGTAATTAGGGAGCTGCTATGAGGATTGGAGAGAGAAGAGGACAAAATGAGAATCGCAGATGTTAGTTGTTAAATAGATGGATGTAGGCTACCAAACCCTTTTCCCCACTGTTCCCCAACAGGGTTTCACAAGTACCTAGGTGGGAGCAGTTGCAGAATGGACAGAAAGAATTAGGAGAGAGACCTCAGAGAAGGAAATATTTCAGAGAACTTAGATGGAGCTCAGCCTGTTTCAAAGAGAAAGTAAGTAGGAGGCAGAGCATTGCATTAACTTTCATGTAAGCAGAAATAGTTCCTCAGATAACAATGAAGTTTTTTCTGCCCTCCCCAGCAGAGAGATAAACGATGATAACATTAAGAATAGCAATCAGTTTATCAGTGATCTCTTTGATTAATTCCCGAGCCTTACCAGGCTTCATGTTATAGCATGAGGTTTGTGTTTACAGTGTAATTCTTAAAGCCCGTCTACTGGAGCTAAGTGATTACATGGGAATCTCAGCTTTCATTAAAGACTTTAAATGAATTTCTAACCATGATAATTGCAATTTTAAAAGTTTGAAAGCATGATCTTTTAAAGTTGTGCCCCAAACAAGTCAAACACTATTTTTAAAATTATTAGGATCTAATTTCTGAGACGTGCATGTTGAAGAGTGGCCAGTTCAGGATTTTGAAATTCAAATATTGATGCTCTTTGGCTGGATCACACCCATCTGAGATGATCTTTTTTTTCCCTATGTCTAAATTTAATTTATATTACAGAATAGCAGTTATTGAATTTATTTTCATTTTGAAAACAGTTTCACGCTTATAAGTCTCTTCATGATACTTATAAAAAATTAAGTTAAAGCTAAATATAAATCAAAGAACCTTTTATAAGCCTATAGATTATTGTGATCTCTTATGCAATATATTAGAGAGTGCCTGAATAGAATGCATTAGATTATTATTTTTTTTCACTTGCACAATGTGCCTGCTACAGAAAGGAGTGTCCTAACACAAACACATATGACCATTAGAGGACTTCACTCAAGACTTAGTTTTGGCTCACAGCTCTGCCAGATTACTGGTGTAACCATGTGCAAGCTACTTCTCATTCTTCAGCTTGAAAATGGAGACCACTTTGTCTCTTGATTACTGTTTGTTTACCTTTAATCATGATATTGTACATTCTCAGGGAAAAGTACTTTCTTCTGTTGATGTACGGCAGCTAACAGAGCACGTAGTCCTTTGATATAGCTGCCATACAAATTATAGAGATATGTTTGTATGGGTGTTCGTACACCTGTTATATTTTTTGATACAGAAACTGAATTCAAATTCACACAATTTTGCCAGAAAGAAAAAAAGAAGCCAGGGGGAGAGTAGATAGTGACTGAAGAGGACATTCCTTGAATATTAACCATGATTTTGAATAATGCTTTTACAGTCTTCCAAAATTTTGTTTGCTATTCCTTAGAGCAAATATTTACAGAAATAATAGTAAGATCTGCTGGGAATAGCACAAAATATTCTCAGCATGATATTGCAAGAGCAGTAGGAACTTCCTCAAAGCATTTTTATGTGTACCTCCAGCTAAAGACAGATTGTTTACACTGGAAACAGCCTTATTTAGGATTTCAAAGAAAATTTGTCATCACAAGGCAATGCAGAAAAAACACTTGAGCCTCCAATAAGCAGGCAAATGTCTGTCTCTGTGCATTTAGAAGAGCATCCTGTGCTGCATCCTTAGGAGGGGCAGTGCCCAACACATAACCCGGGGATGAATCATTTATTATGGCAATGTGGGCTGTAAGTTGGAGACATCTTGCAATACACACAATTAGAAGATACAGAATTTCCATGTTGCTGACACCAATGGAAACAGGCCCCATACAACTAGGGCTCTCATGCATGACAACAAAGAACAGAAAAAGAAGTACCGAGAGAAGAATCAAATACCACCCACAAGAGCAGCAGTTCTGCAGGACTGCTGATCATGGAGAAAATGTCAGTGCAGTTTTGCCAGTGAACTATTGTATTTTGGGACTGCAGTGTTTGGGCTTCTTGCTGTGGTCCCTTAGCCTGCTCCGGTGTTTGGGAGAAAGCACCATTCACATTTCGGAACTTCAGGTAGGACATATTTCAAATGCCCTTTGCGGCTTTCATGAGGTAGAGGAAAGCTGGTTGGTAACACATGGGGACAGCTCTTAGAGTGTAACAAAGTTAACACAAGGTCCAAGATCTAAGCTCAAAATAGGACTCATAACAAGTTTGAGGACAGTACTTTTTGGTGATGCTGTCAACAACGTCCCACTTTTACAGCCAGAATGCAAAGACATAAAAGTTTCCAAATTTGGTAATTTTTTTCAGTCTCCCTGTTTCCATTCCTACCTTACCTACCAGTTATTCCAGTTAAGAAATTGATCCTTTGTCAGCTTTTCATGTGTGCCCTAAATGAGTTTGGTCCTCATGGTGTTTCAAGTAATTAGGCTGAAAGCATTGCATGCTCTTCTGTGAGCCTGTAAGGGTGAGAGCTGCTGAAACTATCTAGATTTTGCAGAAAACATGGTCCACTGCTTTAAGGATGGTATTTTAGTTTGAAGGCTTCAGAGAGCAGGTGCAACTCTGCAACTATTAAATATAAGCCCTTTGATATGACAACCAGCAAACGAATGAACTCCTGTGTATCTCCCTTAAAGTGGCAAAGAATGTAAGGCCCATTGTGCACTGATTACGATAATTTATTGAACTGAATTTTTATCTTTAAGACAATGATTACCATGAGGTTGATGGTTTTTAACTTCATTTAAAGTTGCAGCTGCTGCTATCATTATTCTGATTAGTTACCTTGAATTGCTTTGCAAAAGACGATTATCATTACAGCTTCTCTATCACAAGGAGGAAGTGGCTCCTCATGGCAGAACTGAATTAGAAAACAAACTAGAGCATGAAATAAGGGGAAGAGAGCGAGTGTGTCAGATACTAGAGAGAAGCTGATCACACTAGAGAGAAGCTGGACTCAAGTATTCTAAATAGAGGCTATCACACTGAAAGGCAGGAAACAGTAGAACAAATGATGCAAGTAACCACTAATAGATGCTAATGCTAATCAAGTGAAATGATCCTGTAGCTGGTAAGAAGGATTTATTTCTGATAAATTACCCTGGTTTTGAACCCTCCCACCAAAAAAAACCCACTGTCAAGTGCCTGTGGAGCTGCAGTACCACAGGCTGGTGGTATATAGGATCCTTGCATATTCTGCCCAGGTAGGAGTATGAGTATTGTCCGTGTTTATTAGCTGATGCCCTTTCACTTGGGTCTTCATGAAGGAAACGCGAGGTGTATGGCAAGAAGAGATATACAATCTGTAAAACATGAGACTGTATATGTCAGTAGCTCATCCATTACTGTGTAGCATTTGTTTTCTCCTTGCCTTGTCCTTCTTATGCCCCCATATTCCCCACCAAATCTGCATGCCTGAACCAGCTTCTCCATTCGTTTCTCCTTCCCACTTCCAGTATTTAACTTGGAGACAGAAAGGAAAGAAAGAGATGCCTGTTTTGGTGAAGTTAGTGACTGTGCTAGAATACAGAGAACAATGAGTTATTTCAGTGGGAAGTGAGACACAGTGAGAAGCTGAGCCATCTAGTTTATCAAGACTCTTAATTCTTGGTGGCAAAGGCATGTTTTCTACTGGTGATATTAAAAAGTCAGCAATGCACATCTGGCCTTTGGCAAGAAAACTTCCCTGGACTGTAAGTTCCCATAGGTGGAGACAAAACAGTATACCCGCAATTCTGTGCCTCTCATCTTTCAGCTAGACTCTTCCTTGCTAGGAGTAGAACCAGGGATTTGGTATGATTTTGCAGTTCTTGACCACCACAATGGCTGGTGACAGCTGTGGTTGTCACAATATGAACTACAGTGTGTCTCTTTCCTCTCACAAGCTATGCAAGACCATGCAGGAGTGTAGAAGAGGCACAAAGCCATTTATTTCATCACTTCTTTTCCATTTTGATGGGCAAGAGATTCAGACCTGGATGGGAATTTTGACTGAGAGAGAACATGAGGAGAGAGATTCTGTGGGTGAGCATAAACAAAGGTGGCATTGTGGTTTGGGCAGTCATTGTGGACTGTAATTTTACTAGGCACACTTGTAAAACTCTCCTGTCTTCTCCTTTTCCAGACACTGACAGAGGTTTATTAAGGAAGTAGGAGGATATAGCAATCAGGGAGGCATAAGGCTATAACACTGAACAACTTTCTAAGCACTTGAAAGAATTGGCTGTTATTTAGGTGTAGAAGGCAGAGAAAACTCAGATGTGGCATGAATATGTGAAGAGAGGCAAAAATGAAAAAGGTCACCTCTTTTGGTGAAATTTAATAGACTGACAGGATTAACAAGTGTGGTTGGGAACAAGAATAACAGGAGAAGTTTAAGTTTATTCTGTAGGCTAGAGATTTGTGACACATTCAGGTGCCTCAGATGACATACTGGAAAAACGCAGCATGGCATCTGTGCAGAAAGAGAACAGGATATAAGGCGGTAGAATAAAGAGTTGGAGATGTCATTGATTTAACAGTCATTTATTCCTTGGTTAAAATAAACAGTATGCAAAATAGAAAGTTTTTGGTGCAGAGCTTGCCACCACACTGTGGTCATTCTAGATAAATTGCACATCAAAGACACCTATCCAATCAAACAAACAAACAAAAAAATATCAACAGAAAACTGCCACAGCATGTCATGGAATGCTGCAAACTACCAACATCACAAGCTGCTACTTCACATCCAATGTCAATCAGAGGGAAAAATAGAGCTCTAGCCTCTGTGTTTTGGCCAGCAAGGGCTCTTTGTCTGATCTTCCATCCCAGAAAGAGAGAGATAAGAATACAAACAACTCATGACTTGCCTTTTACTGTTATAAGTACCTGATGCAAAACAAACCTGTTCAGCAAACACCATAAACCTGTTGGTGAAAAATTGCTCAATTATCTCCCAGAACAGTGTTAGCAACAAATGATATACATCCAGAAGTCAAGTCCCTTCTACAATTTATCTTTTCTTTTATTATTTCTCTTATAATTTCTACAACTTAAATTCCTTTTTGAAATGGCCCAATTCTGGCACAATTTTCCTTCTTCAGCTACAATTCTGATCATTCATATTCCAATAGGGGCTAACACTTTCTCAAAGTGCCTCTTTGGTCTGCTTTCAGCTTCTGCAACCCTATATTGACCAAGTTAGTTTTTGACATAGACGTCATCTTTTTCTTTGATTAATATTGAGATCTTGTCTTCCACACTGCTTGTGATTTCTCCAGCTACTTCCTTTCACTCCAGTTATTCAGCTTCAACTCAAATGAGTCAATTTAATTTCTATCCAACAATTTAATTCCTGTCGTAACATCAAATTGATACCAAGCTGATTAAATTCTACAATCTGAAGCTAGCCTGCAGCTTTCTGATGTCACAAAAAAATCCTGGTCTCAAAACTTCACATCTTGTACCTCTAACTGTATTATTTGGGAATAGACCCATTTCATCATTTCCAGCAGGTTCCACAACTCAGTCATACCTGTCTCAACCTGCCTTTCTTTTTCTGTCTTGCATATACAACATTGCTGCATCTCAGTTTAATTAATAGACATGATTTTATATTGGGGTTCCAAGGCACCAAATGCACAGCCTGGAACAGTCCTTGTCCTCAGTGGTTCACAGTTAAAATCAGATGAAGAACAAGCATGGAATGTAACACAGCAGAGCAATATCAGAGCTTGAAGCTGAATATGACAAACCTAGGTAACTTTTTGGGCCGGGGCTGACCTCAGTGTCTTCTGTTTCCCCTTACCTGTCTCTCTATCCAGACTTATGCTTCCTCAGTCCCCACTTTGTTCTAATCCGAGACTCTTTATGCCTCCTCGTGCTCCCCTTCTCCTCTCCCTCTGGCCCCTGATGTTGCCTCCTCACAGTTCATATCCTTATACAAAGCTCGTGCTGAGAAAGCTCAGTGGCTTCCCCTCCCTTACTCCACCTTTAATATTTGTGTGCCTTATTAATGAATAATACCTCACCAACTAGGAACTGTGACCACAGACAATTCTGCGTCTCAGTTTACTGTGAATATTATGGAAAAAAAAAAAAAAAGACATTACAAATCTTTTTCAGGTTGCAAAGTCAAGCACTAAACAAAGAGGAAGTGCTGGAATGAAACTTGCCTGCAAAACCTTAATTTGGCCCTTTTGTGCATAAGTATTATGATATAGACATTAATTACATGAACACAGACTATTTTTTCCACATCTAAATGCATAGATGTGCAAATTCTCAAGCAGTTGACTTGATTACAAGTACGCATAATATAAAAGTTCAATAGTCTATTGATATTTAGTCAGATTGCAGAAATTCCACATATTCATTGCAGCAGCTGACTATATTAGGATACTATGCCAAGAGCTGAACAAATGAAATCAGATTACTGCAAATGACAAGGAACAAATAGCCAAAAAAAAAAAAAAATAGCAGGGCCACAGGAAAAAACAGCATGGTGAATACTAGACAACTGCATTAGGTTCAGCTGAAACAAAGCAAGAATTCTAAAGCAGCCTGCAAATAATATTTAATCTTTCCTCTAGTCCCAGTAAAACAGACTAATAAGCACAGCAGCCACTTTATATTGGATAACTCCAAAGACTAAACCATAAAAATGGGGTCAAAGTATGTTTGAAATACACACAAAAAATTAGAGGCGACATCTTGGCCTGTAGGTCCTCTTCCGGCTGAAGAAAAAAATAGAAAAAGGTTAATTTCAAGGTTAGAACTAACCTTGTTCTATTTTTTTTCCCCAGAGCCCAAAGCAGAGCTCATGGCCAACATGTCACCTCTAATATTCTTTGCTATCTCAACTGTGAGTTTTATATTAACCTTTTCTCTAAAATTTTGCAGTCAGAATGCTAATGCACTGTGGATTTTGTTGCAGCGTGAAGAAGCTTGGCTTGATCTTCTTTTAATTGCTGGTCAACTAAGCACAGAGACTGGCAAATGTTGATGGCAATGTTACCAGCCTTTTGCACTTCACAGAGAATAAAACAGGGCAGAGTTGAACTAAACTGCCTCTGGACAGTAACAGAAAAAGCAGGGAAAGGATTTATTATTCATCAATTTATTTTTCTTTTTAATATTGTGGGAAATACTTGGAGATACAGGAACATTTTCAGTTACTATCTGATAATTGGAGGCAATTCTCTCTTGCTAGGTGCTGCATATATTATGCTCAGTAATTAATACAGTAGTCTCACCCTCTCTCAGTTTACCAGAGAAAAGCGAGAGACCAGACCTCAAGATTTGGCCTGGCAAATTCCATACGTTGCATATATTGTATAGATAATGGATAAGATCGATTGAATCTTCAATTTTAAACAAGTCAGCTTTTCCTTTAATATATTCCTTTTCCTTTTACTACTTTGTCACTTTAATTCCTCATTTTATTCTTTCCAGCTTAGTCTGTTCACCCTACTTCCAGAAGCAACCCCAATGATAGAAGGAATCTTTTGGAAAAGTGCTCTGTGTGTCTGGCAAATCATAGTATTCCAATTTCCCATGCATCTGCCTGCCATCTTTGTATTTTCACCTAACCTGAAGTACTTCTGTGTGGGAAATACTGAAGTGATAAAGCAGACTGGTGTGTATGGCCTCTTTTGGAGGAGGGGGGGGTACTGGCACAGCTGCTTACAGAGAAAGGGGCTCTACTCTGTAGTTTTACAATCCAAATGAAGGTATACAGTAGGATCTGCCTGTACTTTAGCGTAGGACATGAGTGAATGTGCAGAACAAAGAGACTTCACAACTTGGTAGGAAGAAATTAGAAATACTATGTAGGAGTGAGAAGAGAAAATTGTCCATGCAGTGTGTGAAGGTAGCCTAAAAATAAACTCTATCCCATTAAACTCATCTGCCCCTAGTCATACATTGAGACAAATTTGATTTAGTTGATTTTCACTCTGTTCATATGATGCTAAAACCTTGACTGGAATCAATCAGTGAGAGGCAGTATCAGTTATCCTGCTTCTGCTCCAGGGTAGTTTCAAGCACCAGGGGGAAAAAAATACAAAATTCTGTGTTGTAGCTGCATGGTTACACGGCTACTCATGGCTGAGTTCAGCTCCTGGCCATGGGATCGCCACATCAAAATCTTTTCATAACCAGTCTTCATAAAACCTGGAGAGGAGAGTACTCTCTGGATATGACATTATACTGTGCTCAGCTATGCTGAAGAAATGGGAGGTGGTCTCTGGGCAGACCAGCAGTGTTGATTACAGCAACTCCAGCTACCTCATGTTATCTTAATGCTCACAATACGTCAGGGCACACCCCATTCCCAGTCACATCCCTTCCAGTAAGCAGGGATGCTCAAAGAACTTCTTCCAACTTAAAAGCTACAAGTTGCTCTGACCAACAGGTTTACTCATATGAAAATCTAGCAAGGTTTTTAGTATAGGCCAGTTGTGTTTTACTTAAGGCTTCTTCCAATATCTTCAGATATGTGAGGATATGTGGGAGTCTTTGTTTTCATTTCACACACAGGATTCCCCATATCTCGCCTCATCCAAGATCTGATATCCAGAGTATCCCAGTCCCATTTGAATAGCACAGTGTCGCTGAACCTCTTCCTTTGAGAAGAGTGTCACTAGCATTTGCCATGGTATGTTTTACAGTACATCACACTGGCCTGCAGAATTACTTGAGCCAACACCACTCATCTCTCATGACAGTATGCTGTGCTGTGTATAAAAATACAGAATGCAATGCTGCATGCATGTCTGAGAGAGAGAAACAATTTGTTGTTTGAGTCTGCCTGCCTGAGCCTTTTTAAAGCATGGTATGGGATACTTGGTCTTTATTTCAAATTACTGAACTGAGACTTCTGCTAATTTTTCTGTTACGTGAGGAAGTCAAGGAGAATTTCATGTTGTAAATAATTCTCATGGCTTACAGACTAGCATGTACAAATATAGTCCACAGAAAAAAAATCCTACAGGGCAAAGCTGTCAACAGCAGTGTCACTCCCCTGTTAGCAGCAGAGCCGTGTACGGGGAATGCCAAGGGCGTAGCTGGGCCTCCATGTGCGACTAGGGGATTTTATCTAGTGCAATTAAAGCCAGGAAGAAAAGCGATGAAGGTCAGGAAACGAACATGAAATCATGCTACCTAACAATGTTCCTGTCTTGTACAGAAATATTTCATGGCTGTCCTTATGAAGCCTTACAGCTATACTCTATTTTGAAATGTGATGGGTTGGGAAGAGCAGCATAAATCAGCTAACAGAAATCCACTGACAAATGGATAAGTGACAAAGCAAGAGCAGAAATCACAGAAATTTAGCTGTGTAAGAGAAGAATCAGGTTCATGACATTGACACATAGCTATATCTGCTCCATTAACAGACTGAGACTCATGGTTTTCTGTGGTTTGAACCACAGTTTTATGGCCCTTGGAAGGATTCTAATTTATTCTTTTTTTAAAGGAAATGGAATGAGGACTTTAAGGTTACAGAAGATGGGATGACTGCAGGCTTTTGTAACCAACTTAGAGCTTCAATTCTAACATATGATTCTAGTAACTGAAAGTTCACTACAACAAAAGATCTCCAGCATTCAACGGACAGATCTGCTTCAGTTAGGAGCAATCCTCTGTTCACATGTAAAGATCGTTGCAGCAAATGGCATGGTGGCAATCTCATTAAAGACCCTTAGGAGCAAGGTGGACCTGTGTCACAGCCTCCTGGCAAAGCAATTCCAAAGACTCACCAGCCCTAATTCCAAAGCACTATTCATAACGCAAATAGAAATATAGATGCTCCTTTGATCATGCTTTCCTTAAAAAGTATAAAATTAAGTAAAAGATAGCTCCCAAATTGTTTCTTAGGTTGGTGATGTGTATTGTCCTGTTTCATTTGAGAAGGAACATCTGATATTATAACAGCCTCCTGTGATCATTTTCAATTCATCAATTGCCAAGTAGGGAACAAAATGTTCATTGTTCCAGCAACAGAAGAAGCCAATGTGGAAGGTGCTGTCTGCAGAGGAAGAGAGTGCACAAGTAGCTTGGGCCTCTTCACTGAAGCAATGATTTTCAATCTCATTTGCAAAATTCTTCATGTTTTCCAATTAAAGTTTTTCTGTGTAGCAAATAGTGTTGAATTTAAAGACTTGGGGTTAAAAGGATGAAGAGGAGAATATCTTAAGTATTCCCATGTGCTGTTACTTGTCACCTATGACTCGAATCTTCTGGCTTGCCCATGGATCCAAAGTTTAATCATGCGTATCCAAAGGCTGACATACAATCTTTTCTGTATATTGGAGCAGGAACCCTATTTTATTACTGTTCCAAGACAACGGTTCGCAGAGCTTTTCTAACTAGGTGAGAATCACATTTTTATGGGACTAACAGTTGCAATGTAATACACCCTCAGCTCTAAAACTCAGTTAAGAGTACACTGTAAATGAGTTGTAACAAAAGAAAATATGAGATATTGAAAAGATGAAGGAAAAGGGCCGTTAATTAACTTAGCTTCAACTTCAGCGTTCCATAGTTCCATTAAATGTTGAGAGCAGTATGTTACTGTTGTGTAAGTGGAAGGTAGGCTGCAGTCATTAATTTGCCTACAGTATACACTTCATAAGACTAGTACAAGTTGCTACAATCCAGAGCTAAATCACAGTTTTGCTGTCACCTAGCAATGACTGTTTGGAATAACGTCCTTATGAAGGAGCATCTAGCTACAAGGATATAGCATCTACAGTTTCTATTTGTACATCAGTCTGTTGGTAAGAAGAGCATAGTGACTAATAATTTCCCTCCATGGGAGTAACTTTTGAAACATTTATTTTTGAAAGCAGCAAAGTTGTCTTGGTTTCAATACTATTCAGATGAGGACACATCAAGGGCTACACACCAACTCTTCTGTAAAATGATACTATCTGAACATAGAGATAGTTGTGTTTCTTTCCAAACCTTGTATTTAGCTGCAGTACATATTAGATCCATCTCCTTACCCCTCTCCCACAGAACACCAAACGTGTTCATTACTATTTTTTCTAAAGAAAGCAGCAACTCTGATTTCTATCCCAAGCATATCACAGTACAAGAGCCTTAAAGCTAATGTGAAGGGTTGCCTAGCAACAGCTCTAAGCCTGCTGGGATCAGCCTGCTACTGATTTTTGCATTGATATTTTGGTTCCCAATGATGCTTTGTAATAATGAAAGACACTATTAACCTTGTTTTCTTACCTCAGAATTTGATTAATGCTTTTACTGGTGTGAAAGTCACTGCTTTCCAAAACATCTAACTATTTTGTCAGCTCTCTTAAGGCATTTGGGAGCAACACATAGCAATGGGTCCATAAAAAGAATCACAGGTTTCAAACAAACAGCATCTGGAGATCTTATTGATCCTCTTAAATCTACACGAAAGTCACTATTTGCAATGAAGGTATTGCTGGGTGTGACTTCTGAGTTCACAGAGCAAGAACACTTACATCCAGTCTCTGCTGGTGACTTGTAGAAAGTCTATATCAACAACCACTACGCATAATAGTTGTGTTCTACATTTACTAGTTAAATAGAAAACTGTTAAAGAATTATTGCAACTCACAGTATCCAAAAATCAAAAACAAGAAGTCAAGCTAATTGGACAGCAAACAATACACTTATTTGGAGGAGGAGGGGCTACGCATTAGTAAGCATTTCGGGTTAAGGTGATTGCTGCAAGGACACAAACTCAATGATAATTTTTTTTATCAATACTGCTACACAGTGACAACAGTTTTACAATGAGCGTAAGACCTAGGAATTGCAAGTGGGTTTACCTTAAATCTAGACTGAAGGCAAGGACAGAAATAATTTATGTCTTTAAGAAATCAGAATATTATTCTTGGGCTAAAAAGTGGCAAATTCACGTTCCATCCTGCCCCAGCCCTAATGCAGTGCCATCTCAAAGATATGAGTACCCTATTGAAAAGCCATCACTGAGTTGAGGAGGGGACTTTATTCCTCTTTGTTTCTGCTAGACTGAATAGAAAAGTCATAGTTGTTGAGGCAATAAATATTTTTCTGCTATTAATATTAAAATGCAAAACATGGACAAAAATCCTGGTGCTCTCAGCTCCCAGAGTCAACACAATAAAGATCAATGGGACTCAAAGACAGATAAGTTATAGAACTGCAAATAACCAGCAAGATGCGAAGTAGATCCTAGCGCTGTGCCTTAATTTGTGCTTGAGCAAAGCTTTAGGACATCCATACTTCTGCATCTTCTAGTGACTGTTCACATAAGAGGCAGTCTCATTTCAGAAGTCAGGAGGCTGCTTTTTTTCAGAAGGTTAGAGTCTGATGACGTGCATCTCTCATCAACCAGGATTTTTAAGCCCTTGTAACTGACAGCAGGTACTTGAATATACGCACAGACAGGACTTGAAAACTAGATGTAGTATCCAAGGAGAGTCGCAATGATAAGATGACTCTTGCTAGAGCTTCAGCAAAATGGGCCAAGGGTAAAAGTTCAGCTCACATTACTTTGTGCTACCCTATCAAATGAGGTTGCTGGGTGGCTACTATGCTCCTGACCCAAAACTAACACTAGGGATTAAAAATTGCTGATATGCCGCTCTACAAGCTCATGTTAGATTGTACAGTTTGGAGCATTCCAAACCAAAAAGCCCCAAAGATCCAGTCTAGATGGGCTGTGCAGTAGCAGTGAGGTAAGTATTTGATGGGAAATTGAGTGAGGCCATCCACTAATTCCACATGGGAATCAATTTGTTCCCATGGAAAATGACTGGCCATCCATGACCTTAAACCTGAGTTACAGACATTGAAGTTGTGATCTCCACAGCTCCACACACAGAGATTTCAGGCTCTGTCTCCTCAAATTCTGAAAATCATGGCAGGTTTTCCTTTCTGGTTTTGCACATGGCTGGTAGTCACACTGTTACGGAACCTTACACCTAATTTTGGGGAAGGCAGGCAATCTCCCAGGTTGCAACCTGCAGCCCAAAGAAATCAACTGGCACTGGTTCCCTTTATTTTCAGAACAGAAGGAGCTCTCTTTAACAAATCAATTCCAAACAGAACAAGCTGTTTGAGAATTATCATTTTGAACAAATATTTCCAGCCACGCGCAAAACACCGTGGCAAAAAAAAGCAAACTTTCAATAAACAGAAAATAGATGATTGTTCTAAAATGACAGCTTTCACGCTGTTTATCCCAAAGGATCCTCAGAGCTTATGTAGTATGAAATAAATTTGCCACTGGTTAAAAATGTAAATTCTTTAAATACATAAAACCCTAATGAAAAGGCTTGTAACATTTCCCTTTTCCTGATTCCCACTTTTCTCTTTTTATCTTCCTAGAAGACGATGTTGATTATAATTACAGTGGAGACTAAAATGTATGCTTGATTTTGTGTTAAAAAAATTATTTGGAAAGCAAAATGGGCTCTTAGCGTATGCGTATGTGATTGGGCATGTTTATGTGCTCCTACACATGTATGCATATGATATGAATTGTTTCATGGCTTTTAAAGAATTTTCTTTTAATGCACCCAGTACATTTCATATTTAAATGCAGATAATTTGTAGAGAGCACACAAAAGAGAGTCTTCCTATGGAGATGAGAGAGAAAAGCTACTTTGAGATTCCATCACCTCTTTAATGCTTTCAAGACGCATAGCAATGCAAAGCACAGGGACCAACTCTGCCTTCCTAGCAAAGCAATGAGGACTGCAGGATCAGTGCCACAGCCTGTCACTTGCTGCTCATAGTTAGCAGGAGCTTGTGATTGTCACTGCGGGGTCAGCTGTTGTCAGGTCAGCGAATGCTACAACTAATGCTCAGTCTCCACTGCCCTCGAGGCATAGAATGCAAGCTCAGGTCTGACAGAACACAGTGTAGCACAAAACTCAGACTCGCAATGGGACCAAGTGTTTGCTAGTTAAGTGGCCTGATTTCAGGTGCCTTTGTTTTTTTTTAACTAGGTATTGCTAGTTATTAACTAGTGTATTGCTCACAGAAGTAAGGAACTAAAAGTTAAACTAATAGATAAACAAATAATTTGCCTGAGTGGGCGCTGGGTGAAAAGAAGGCAGTTTAAACCCCTCATGTATCCATCCTCTGCATCCAAATGCAAAAAAGACCAACTCCCTACTTTAGTTCACAGAATGTCTACTTCTGCACAAAACAAACACAGAGGTGCAATGTGCTGGATTTATGACACGCACCCCACCAAGCCAGACATACACAAGTCCAAGAGAGCCAGAATGCAGGCACCTGCACAGCATTTAGGCAGAAGACTGGCACAATCGGGACACATCAGCCTCACTTACATATCAGACAACAAATATGTGATTCTGCCTGCTGTGGTAATCCCAATGTTATAGCGCTATGATAGACTTTGCTAGGTATCCTAAGATTATGCCTGCATCTATCCCATCATATGATGACGATCATCTTTAAACATGTGACTACTACAACTCCACTGCATAGATCCGTGGCTCAGAGAGCAGATGATCTGGGCCCCAGTCCCATCACTCCTGTTCACTTGCTGTACAGCTGTGTGAATAGTAGTTCACATCCCAGTCTTTCTTAAGGAAACAAAAACATCCTTCTCGCATACCAAGCTTCCCTTCTCACGCTTACTTAGGTCACATTCTCTTGGAATATATCTCAGCAAAGTAACTAAAAATTAGTCTTTTTTTGATTTTCCTTTTCAGTTCAGAGGGACTAAAATAATGGGGACTACTGTGCTGCTGCCTGGTGAAATGCTGTTTGACAGATCAGTGCTGCAGGCATACTGGGTGACTTGCAGTGGCCTAAAGACTTTTGGGTGTTGGATTGTCTGAGATGAAACACTCCAAGCAGGGTACAGACTGCATCCAGACTACTGGAGTAGTTTCTGGAAAGAAGGCTCCTATGGTCTGTACCTGGGCCTCCTTTTGAATGGCAGCACTTGTTTACAGCAGATGGAATCCCAGGAGAAAACTAGCAAGTGCATAATACTGACAATCAGCTCTGGGGCCCAGGGCTCACCCTTATTCGTGAAGCTCAGACTGCTAATCTGGCCATATGTAAGGATGGGAGATTAGAAGAAAAGATTTCCTTTAGGATGTTTTTCTCACAGCAAAGTTGTAGGTACAGGCAATGACTAGCTGGCTCGTTTATAGTGCAGAAGCTGTAGTCGCACTGAACTCTCAATGTCAATACATGCCCGTCTATGTTCTTGTTCCCACCCTTTTTTGTAATTATTCCCAATTCATACAAGCAAAGGCTAATGATGGGAGAACATTAGTTATTATCCTTTTCATTTCATAATTAATGCTTTCTACTATTCTCATCAGTAGGTGTCTATTGTGGAATTTCCTATACTTTGCTTTGCCCCAAGCAGAAGGATACTAAATTAGATAAATTACTGTTCAGCTCCAGTATGGACAACCTTACAGTGATGCATACAGCTAGTTTGAATGCACAAGCAGCAGCCAAATGACATCAGAAATTTTCAATACATTTTGGATGACCATCTGTGCAGAATGTAATATCATAAACAGTAGTCTTCTCTGGAGTCATGCAGCAAAACAAAGAGCCAGGGTCCAGACATTCCTTTATTATGAAAGAGCTCAAGTTTTGCTTTTAAGTTAGCAACCTAGATCCTTCTTTGCCTATTTTTTAATGAAATCAGCCTAAAAAGAACATTTTTTTTAGTGATGTCTTGAAAACACTTTCTGTCTTTCCATCTTTTTCTAAAATGTTACTAGTTTTTGCAATCAAATGGACAAGCACCAGCATTACAAACAGTGAAGACAGAAGTCTACCATCACCTTCCTTTAGTTATGACAGAGACAGAAGTATGAAAGGAACTCTAACATTCAAATGGGTTTCAATTCAAATTTGCACTGTGCTTTATATCAACTTCAGACATTCTTCACGTTTTATAACATCTTCATGCGTGAACTTTGACTTACTTGGTTGTCTAAATATGTTCTGAGCATGCAGTTCACAATGACTCTGACACTATAAATTTAGCAATCAAACTAAAGCCTCAGTCGGGTACTGCCCAAGGACCCTGCTAGGGAAAAACGAAAGTGCTTGAAAACGCAAAACCACAGTCATATTTCATTGCTAGGTATGACTGCATTAATGACAAAGGAATTTTTAAAAGTGTAAAATCATTTGAACCTAACTAGACCTTTTGTTGCCCAGTCAACATTTTTATGTATCCCTTGTGTATTAGAACTGAACTGGAGATGTTGAGAAGCTTCTTTTTTTTTTTTCCTCTTAGAAGTGATATATTAATGTACAGAATAAGAAGGAAAAGTTATTCAGTGGAACAGATATCCTCATTCTCCTACTATTGTATGGATTGAAACTGGTGGTAAATTAACACCAAAAGATCTATTGCAAAGATGATAGTGATTCTAGGAATGCGATTTCTAAAGAGTTTGTTTCAGGGTTAGCTTCTTTGATACTACAAAAGGATTAAAGAGTTTGTCACGACTGGAAGTTTTTAATACCTTTCTTCCATGTCAGTTTCCTCATGTCAAAACATGACAGTGCAGCTTTTTGCTCTGTGAGAAAATAGACTAAATTCTGTACATATAGCATCTTTAATAGGTTGGCTCGTCTCTCCTTGGCTACTTATTTTCAAGACCCTTAAAGGAATTAAATGTCTTAAAGCCCTTTGTTCCTCTATCGTATCTGCTTGAGCTTTACCAAGTACAAAGATTACTGAGAGCACAATGAGAAAATGAGTGTCAAAACCTCGCAAGATGCATTTCCTTAGGAACCTAAGATGAAAACAAATAAGTTTTCTAACATTTTTAGATAACCCCCTGGTTGGAGAACTTGGGAGGATATAAGTTTGCAGGCTGCCTCTGGGCTCAGCTGGGAGCAGCTGATGCAGAGTTTCTCAGGCTCTCTCTCCTCTCCTCTTCCCACATCTCATTGTTTCTGTGCCAAAAAAAAAAAGAACCATAAATCTATTTTTATAGTGGGTTGTTCTAGCTAAATACATCCATCATCTTCTGAAGATATTATATGTAGGTGAACCTTCTCTTTTCATTCCAACCCAGGCTGTATTTTGCAAATAGAATTTGCAATTCAGGCAGAGACCAGCAAAGCTGACTCTATTCATCAGCATGCTACTGTCAGCTGCACACAAGATACTTAAGAGGTTTTAAGTTGCCCGACTTGCCCCTCCAGTTTCTAGTGTGAATCCACAGAAAAGATGCAGAGGGAACTTTGTACCCTGCTGCTACTGCTTGGTAGTCTCTGCATGCTAGATATGTCCAAGTTATTTCTGTTGAAAGCATCTATAAATAACTTGCATAACGCCTCAAGTGTATTATGGAATTATTGGGAGTTTGGCCTGATTAGAAGAAATAAGAAGGAAGAGCTCTGAGAAAGGAGCTCAGGATTTTACATAGTAATAACGAACAGTAATTGAAGGGCTATGGATCCATTCATGTGCTTAAAATTAAGAACATACTCAAGTGTTTTGCCCAGCTGGAGATACTTTGCCTGTGAAATAATGTTGGTCCTTATTTTCCCAATACAAAAATGGCCACAAAATGTTTCGTCTCATTCATTTCTCTTATCCACCAGTGTTCTCACAAAATACTTGTTTATTCAATGTATTTGGATTTCCTTCCTTTCCTTTTTATACCCAAGATCTGGAAGCAATTTCTCAGTAGATGTCTAGAGAAAAAAAAGAAGAGGCAATTGTATGCTAGAGAATAAACTACACCATCCTTGAAGAAAAAGATGCATCAAATTATAGTTTACATGTTATGTCCACTTCCATGCCTAATGTCTGAATGTGCATATCAGAGTTTTGAACAGCACTATAGGGACAGCTACTCCTTCTTAGCCATTAAACAAAAGACAACTAAACACCGGTCAGTAAATACGTATCCTTTGTAACTAATGCAAGCCAGAATGAATGACAGCTTTACTGGAAATTGTTTTCATGTTCAGGTCATGTGCTAAGGAATGCTCTGTGTTTCTTCTGGAGCATGGAAATAGAGCAATTATCTGGATCAAGTTAGTTGTGTTCATCCTTCACAATGCTCTTATGGATTCATTTAAAAAAATATTTTTCTGTGTCTTCTCTCTCAGGTAGCTAACAGCAAACCTTGGAGCAGTTTGATTGTATACTTGCATGATTACAGCCCAAAGGAAATCCTTCCCTTACACTGATTTCAATGTACTTCACGTTAGGCCTTGAGAATCAAAGTGCATTCACTAGTGTGATTTACAGGTGAGGCAAGAAGGATATGTCCATAACTTCTTAGGCTACCATATATTCATTTCTACACATGGATCAGTTTATTACAGCAGTAGATAGGTTAGCTTTTCTTCTTGTCTAGCACAAAGCCCTTTATCTCACAGACACATCAAACCTGATGAGATGCTGGCTGAGGTGTTTCACTAAACTGGAATAAATAGCTGAGCCTGCACTGTAAAGAGTGTATGTACTGTTCTGCATACATGCTATTTATACTCTGTATTTGTTTTCATGGGATTTGCAATAGGATAACAGGTCTTCAAAGCTCAGTTCTGTTTTTCTTTTGAAGTTGTAGGTGGCTGATTGGTTATTTGGTGTACATACTTAGGGCTGGACTCATGGCATGTCTCAAAACCTCTTAGAGTTTCTTTTTACCCAGCACAGAGTTAAAGCTCCTTATGTTCCTCCTTTTTCAGCTGTGTGTGATTCAATCATCTGAGTGGTGCTGCAGGATGAGATTTCAATCTGAGATAAAAGGATTAGGTGAATCTCACTCCTTTTCACAAAATTCCATAGTCTTTAATTCTCTTTTGCTGCAAAGTCAGTGCAACAGTAGAAGCTTTTATCACCTTGGGTAGTGAGCTGCTGTTCTATTTGGGATGTAAATTATATTGGGTTTTGGTACCTACTGGAATGGCTTCAGAAGTTACAGTTTTGCAGTCATGTACCAAAAATCTAAGAAATGTTCTCAGTTGCAAAGTTTTCTGCTAAAACGCACAGACTGTCATTACTTTTTGTAAGTGAGGACCCTCAGGAAGAGATGATCTGATGCCCACTAAAGTCACTGAACAATACCTGGGGCCTTCAGCAGATATCTGATAAGACTAGCAACGGTAGAGGTGTTCCGCAAAGATGGAGAAACACCAGCTCAGGCACACTGATGCAAGGAAGATGCCATACTATGCCATGGATGATGGCAAGAGAAACATGGGGTTTTTTTTGATATGGCCAAAGATGTTCTAAATGATAGTTAATCTAAGCTAATCAAGAGCATCAAGCATCAATGACATCCAAAGAGTATCATTTCTAGATTTACTTATCCTAGGGGAGTTTTCTGAAGAAGTGACAACTGCATTTTTCTGAATAAATTTGAACAGCTTACCTACCCATCAACATGACAAGTAAGAACTCTCATACTTTGCATGACTCAAGGCCAGAGTTCAAGAGCTAAAGTGCTAGGAAGCAAAGGGCTCCCATTCCGAGCCTTCATAAATGTAGCACTGCCAGCTCCGCCTGGCATCTAAGACTTGCCTACAGAGAACATAGTGCACAACCACCAACCTTGCCTGCAGAATTGCTTCCCTCCCATGCAAGGAAACACCATGTTTTCCTGGTGCGGTTGCTTAGTGTCAACCTGAACAACGTGTTATATACAGCACTGCAAACAACACACTCAAAACATGTTAGATTGATGTATGTATAAAACATTTTCTTTTCAGAGCAGTACATTTTGGCTTTCCTCGCTATTAAACCCTGTAGAAAGTCTGTCCAAGTACGCTGTACAGAAGTCAGCGGTTTCCTTCAGCCAGACAATCAAGCTGCTTCCAGTCACTTGAGAGCTGAACATCTGTTACTTAGCAACTAGGGAGGCAATTTGGGAGCGTACATCACCCTTGCCACTCTTCTTGCAAACCTGCCACAGACCCAGCTACTCTGTGCAAGCAATCCTTTCCACAAAGGCAGAAGGCTAATGTAAGAAGATTATACATTTCCAGAAATAAAACTTTACTTCAACACTTCTCTAAACTATAGCTAGGGAATGGTTAGTATATAATTTTCTCTACAACCACTGGATACTTAATGCAACAACTGATCAGTCAAAAGCTGTTTCTAGGTCAGAGGCACAGCTTGGGTGAAATATTTAAGTACAAGTGAATTCATCTCTTGGTCAGCAGTAGGCCTGCTTGCTTTTACAGTTCAAATAGACCACATGGCTGCATGAGATTCTTGTTCTGTTTGAGAAACCGCCAATAATTTCAGTAATCTCTTAAATTATTCATATACACACATTATAGAGGATCTCCATCTTAGATACTGATGGATTTAATTTAAGGATTGGCTCACTCTGCATCATTCTTTCCAGATGCAACAGGTTGTGATGATCTTGTCTTAATTTTTATATTTACTTTTAGTGCTTTGTTGCTAGTTCCCTTCATCCTTGGTCTTACATATTTTGAATTGCATCTTTCTCAGTCCTCAACTCATTATTTCTAGCAATGGCTTAGAGTTGCAATTGAAGATCCTACCAACAAAATCATGACTTTAACCAACTGGTTTTGTTCTCTTGCAAAAAGGGCAGGCCATATTGACTTTGCTTTGTGCAGTTTTCACACATTTTCTTCATGGGAAGAGGCACTGTAGATGTTATATCATTCAGGTGGATTTTTTTTATCATCATATCAGCTATAACTAGAATAAAAGAATCTATAAAACAGAAGTTTTCATGACAGTTATTGTTCCAAAAGCAAAATATATTTATTTTGCTTGGCATTTTTAGATGGCATTTTTGAAGCTTTCCTAAGATTCACATAAGCAGAATATTTACACACAGAGAGGAGAGGTTTAAACTTGTTGAACACATTACCAGATGAAGCTCTTGAAAATAACTTTTTAAACAAATTGTTTTGTCATCAATAAGCAACATGTTTCCTAGGAGTTCTATGATTCCTGATACTAACAGCTGCTTCCTATGTGAGTAACAGTTTGGCACATTCAGACATTTTATTGTTGACTTGGTAGGCAGGACAATTCACAGCTTTTCTTTTCCAAGTAGGACAGCCAGGTTTAAATACTCTATCTCTTCTTCCCCCTATATCATCATCTACTTCACATAGAAAGATATTTATGTTCACTTTCTATGGAAGAAAACAGTATAATGAAATAAGCAATGACAGTAAGGATTAGGAAAAAACCCAAAGCATCTGCTCAACTATTTCATGAATATTAACAATAGATTTAGCCACACATTTTAGTTCTGTGGAAGGCTAATACAAGCAGACAAGTTTACTTTGAAAATATGTATGTACAGCCTTGAGTACAGCATTACAACAGTGCATCAAGTCAGGAGAGCAGCCAATTACACAGAAGAAACAATTATTGCGTAGGTTATCATCTTGTAAAAAGAAGAACCAGATAAACATGCAACCAACCCCAGTGACTTATATGGTGTTATTATTCTTCTGACTTTATTGCTACGAAGCTATTCTGACTAAAACTTGAGTTAGATGGGTAGGCTACTAAATCTAGTGCTCTTTTGGCTCTAAATGAGTAAGAATGCAAAATTATTTCCTGTTTAAGTAATGCATGTAGGTGACTGTATTTGCCACTGGCACTTGAAGACTGCTGCTACACGTCTCCCATCATTCGTGGTTACTGTGTCTGGTATTTACAGCTGCCTTCAACTGTGTTTCCCAGCTGCAACTGAGAAGTACGGGCCCATGTTTTATTTTGTTCCAAACAGACTTTGGCCCCAGGTGATTAGAGTACATCTGAGACTTCCTATCACAGACCAGTGCATTTGCAATCCTACTTTCATGTGCAAATTTGAAACTTGTACTTTATTGTTTAGTGTGAGGGAAGAAGATAAGTCTGTGGTCTACACTCAGTTTAGGTGTAGAAATCTACCCCATTGCAGGGGGGGGGCGCGTGTGTGTGTGCTTTTATGTTCTACATTTGCAGTCTAGGCTTAGTTATCTAACTGTATTTTCAGGATAATGACTACATCTCCTTCCAGCTCTCTCCAGCAAAGACTTCTGCAGTTGAGACTTGAGCATGATTTACTAAAGTAACTTTATGTTAAAAATTCATAGAAGATCCAACGCAAACTCCTAAATGCCTCTATGATACAGGTAGCTGTTCCTCTTGTGGTAGCTCAAGATTTAACCTATAGGTTACAGTGGAGATAGATCAGTAAAACTATGCACTATTCAGGAAGAAGTGCAAATATTAATAAACAGGCAACAAATATTCTTTAACAAAGTCTTGCTTTGTTACCTCAGTCATGAATCACTTGAGTTTTGGAAAAGGAATCTTGCCAACTAAGAAGCTAGTAGCAACAACTGTGGTGAAATGAAAGGAAATGCAGGATTAGAAAATTATTTTTTCTTAGTTTTTCCACTGTCACCTTGTATCTTCTTGCATAAATCCTTACAGCTTGTCTAGCATGTGAATGAATCGGGTGGATGATGGTTCACCATCAGTAATGCTTTGAGTCTTCTAAACACATTATTAATAGTTAATGATTTCTAATTATGGTTTCTGTAGCAATCAAATTATTGGCATCTTTTCAAGTATTAAATTAGGATTTTTGCTTCTCTTCTCCATGCTGACAGATATTTGGCATATTGGTAGGTCGCTTGAATACTGCAGTGGTGGCATTTATACATACAGAATGGCTCCTGTAACAGAGCTGAGATATATTGATGAAATGAAAGTATTTGTTGCCAGAAAGTGATCAGTGTTAGTTTTCTGTAAGACCTGCCACAAAGCAGATCATTTAATCTGAAGTCAATTGCAATTTAAAATCTCAGTGGTTTAAAAAAAAGTAAAAAAAAAAATCAATACTTGAAATAGCAAAGAAATCTTATTTGAGAAGGACTTTGAAGAGCTATAAATGCTCCTTTCTATAATTAGATTGTGAGATGTAGCCACAACCATATTACTTTACACTCTAAAACAGAGTAATCAACTGTTGAAATAGCTTAGCAAGGGAAGTAATAAACACATTACCACTGGGGCCTTTAAGTCAGCCTCACCATCTTTTTAAAGCATGCATTAGAAGTTATTAGACTTACTGCAGCAATCATTGTGTGAAATACCTGGTTAGTGGTAGGCAGAGGCCAGATGATGACTGCAACTGTCTTTTTATGGGAGGCTACTGGAAGATTTAGTGTAATAAGGGAAGAAACCCCTCAAGTATTGACAGTGAAAGCTGCATGTAACTGCTTATACAGCAAAGCAGTACTGACACTATCCCAGGCTGAGAGACCCAAGGTTTCTGCAGACAGCTGTAATTTAAACACCGACATGAACGAGAAGGTGTTAGAGAGCTGGTAGCACTGTGGTCAATATGCTGGCTCAGACCAAGTGAAAAAAACAAAATTACTTGGGGTCATTAGGCAAGAGCTTTTATTGATCAAGTATCTTTTACCTGAGCAAAATTTGCATCTTGCATGTCATCTTACAAAGGAGACTGGCTAAGCATCTTCTGATATCACTTCAATTTCAACAGTTTAGCATGCTAAGAGTTGAAAACATATAAACAGGTCCACATGATAAGCTTAAAGGCTTGACTCTCTCTCTCAGAGAGTGTAACTAGCCTAGAGGAACTATTGCCTTCAGCAGTAAAATTTAAAGTTACAGGTTGGCATGGCCTTCAGACAGCAAGCAGAATAAACTAAGGATCTAAATTTTACCGTAATGCAGAGTCAGTCAAGTTTCTTTTGTAGGTTTTCACTAGAGAAGTTTTAGAAAAGGAGAAAAGGTGGCTACAATCTATTTCCTTGTACCAAAAGAAACAGCTCTATTTTGAAGTATTACAATACAAACAATACAAAATGCTTTACCAAAAACAATATTGTGCTCTGGAAGAGCACAGTGTGATATCTATGATTGCCAGCCTCTCACTGATCAGAGCTGCATGAAATCTTTATCCAAACCCACAAATATCTAGAAACTTGTAGTAAAGACAGAAAAAAAGAAAAAGGCTAAATGCTTGCTCTCTGAACTGGTATGAGGCATTCAAGGCCTAGACTTGCATGGTTTTCAGTTTAGACTTCATGCTGCATAACCTCACATTTACTGTGCTGTGTCTCAGCACATTTCCCATTTTATCACATCAGAGTGAAATGACAATTAGATATGAAGAAACCATTTCAACAAAACAAGAAACGAGTCAAAACCTTCCACCTATGGCAGGACTTTTTAGTAGGGTCTGTAGGGATAGGACAAAGGGGGGATGGTTTTAAACTGAAGGAGGCTAGATTCAGACTAGATATAAGGAAGAAATTTTTTTTACGCTGAGGTTGCCTAGAGAGGTGGTAGATTCCCCATCCCTGAAAACATTCCAGGTCAGGTCGGACAGGGCTCTGAGCAACCTGATCTGGTTGAAGATGTCCTTGCTTACTGCAGGGGGGTTGGACTAGATGACCTTGACAGGTGCCTTCCAACCCAAACCTTTCTATGATTCATTGTGCACAATAGGCTCTTGGTCTATGGCTCTGACTGGACCCTGACATTACAATGCAAATGTAATAATCTCAGTCCACATGAACATGAGCTTAGATTTACACAAAAAATTGATAACCTTTTAATGACGTCAGCCTGAGGGCAGAGTTTGTAGCTTCACCTGTATTCAGGAGAGCTCTCACTTGCAAACATTTCACAATCCACTGCAGATACAAAAATAAACTTAGCCCTGAAGCACGATCTCACCGTTTTGCTTTAAGAACTCTACTAGATTAAGCAGGAAGATTTTAATGAAATCTCTTAAGCAGATTTTCATGAAGTCAACAGAAACTTTTCATGGAAAGCCTTTCTAAACTGCTCACCCCACAACTTTCTTTTTCAGAGATTTGTTCATCCGGATTTATGAGAGTTATGAAAATACATATATGCATGAGGACAGGTATTGCTAGCAGAGTGAGAAAATCCATCACTTAAAGCAGAAAGTAGCCTCATCTTGATAGGAACCTTGGTTCTTTCCTGCCTTTGTTTGTAATCCTAGCTCAGGGGATGTTTATATATACTGGAAACCCATTTAGATGGAGCTGAGGTGGCTTTAAGCTACTTGCACAGGCCCAAGGCTCTGTTATCATTACCAAGCTGGTACAAGAAGTTAGATAAACATCTTGGGTAGTATAACAAACACCCCAGAACTCACAGCTGAGCTACCTCCCTTGAGACAAAATCCATGACAATCCCCACCAGGTTGCAAAAAGCCCTTTAAGTAAGGCCTTCTGGAGTGAACGTGAGCTGGAGAAGTCACAAAAGAAAGCCTTGTAAACTAGTAAATACTGGTTTAAGGAACAATTCAGGTTGGACATTAGCATAGATCTGCTTTACTGTTCTGTAGAACCAAGGTTTGTACTTACACTAGAGATGGAACACTTTTCCAACCTAATGGATGTGGCAGATTGTGTCACATGTGTAGACTAGACCTGAGGAGACCAGACTTCAGACAAGCCGTCTCATGTTTCTCTTGCATCATTAAACTTCAACCAGAGCTATGTCCCACAAAGAACAACGCATACCCTTTAAAATTTTGCATGGCGAGAATGACATAATAATGCAAGCAATCGTCAACTGTGAGTAACGACTGTCATTACTGCTTCATGCAGGTAGCTCGGTAATGACATTGATGACCATTAGTTTGAGCCATCTGTGGTTTGTAACACTTGCAGTTAAATACACCAATCAGCCAATATAATCAAGATTCTAATCAGGATAGTCACCAAAATATCTTGAAATAGACCACAGCTACCTGTTACAAATTAATTTTTATTTTATTTTTATTACTGTTTTAATCAAACTATGGTGAGGTACAGAAAAAAAAAAGATGGAACCTTTTTAATTTTTTATTTTATTTTTATTACTGTTTTAATCAAACTATGGTGAGGTACAGAAAAAAAAAGATGGAACCTTTTTAATGCCCTAGGGAGGAAGTTGCCAAAGTGAGACAAGGCATTAATATATTTATGACTAAATGAGGCCAACAGTATTTAGTGATTAAAACAGGACACTTTGCGGTGTTTAGACAATCAAGGATCCACTGCAAAAAAAGGCATGCACTGTGTCACTACTGCCTGACAAGAACTTGTATTTACCACCACCACCATTACCCCCAACACCCCAGCAGTTGCGTTTGGAATAGAGTATCATAGAACCCTGAAAAAAGTGTCACTGATATTTGATCCCTTTCAAATGAGTTTGCCAACAGCCTTTCATTCTTTCCAGGTTAAATAGTTGGCATCTCTCCCCACCTGGGGCAGAAGGGCATACCACATAAGACACAAAGCACATTTCTGCTCCGATTCACAAGACTGCGACATGCGCATCTTGCTCTGTTCTCAGGATTCCTTTTTAACACGTTCACCCACAAACCTACATTTGAAACTGAGCCTAACATACCCAGTCCTCCTAAATAGGTGTAAATGCTCTTTTTGTAGAGACTACCACATCAATCCAGATAGATCCTCTCATATTAAGTCTCAGTGGGAATATTTTCAGAATAGCATGCAAGTCCCATCTTCAATGACAGCCATTACCCATGCAATGGGGAGAGGTACAAGTTGGGGGTTTTGCCTGAGGAGAGGGGTCTGTGTCTTGCATTTTGTATTAATGAGGTTTTGGAAACCTGGAAATGTCTAAGAGGACTCTATTTTGCTGCCCATTTAAATGGATGATAAAGAGGCACATGGGGAAAATGAAGGCCCCTTCCTGACACTTATTAAAAGGGTTGAGCTATTTTATGTGTCATCGGGGAAACATCCATTGATTTCACAGAGATGAGCTGGGTAATGGAATTCAGAGCTTTTCAGTTGTAGCCACTAAGTCAACTGCAGATCATTAACGACAAAAAAGAATCATCCCATTGCTCTTTCACAATATCTGTGAAGCTAGCTTACATCACTAATGCAAATCTCACCATGACCTCATTTTGTATCACCTTTTCAAAAAGAGCCCCAAACTACAATTTCTAGCATGGTCCCTCTGAGATTTCTACTGGTTTCAAAATCCGTGAGGAACAAGAACACAAAGCTGTACACGGGAATAGTCTGCTACATTCCAAAACCATCTATAGTAGAGCTCAAGTTAAAGGAGAAAAAGTTGTATGACTCAGTCAACTAATTATGTGATTAAAATTTTGTAGAGTGCCCTGACATTCTGTTCTATTGTATGACACATGAAAATTATCCAGCTTGCTATAGCAAGTACATATTTCAGTAGTACTTGCTGGATTTTCTAGTTATCTGTATCTGATATTAGATAGATTTTAGGAGAAATTAGTAAGTCTATTTAAATTTTAAGCAGTGGCTGCAGCCTCTGTGCAAACATTTCAGTAGTCTTTCATACCAAAAGTAAAAGGATGGTGGAAGATAGCTACTTTGCCCCTGCTGAAGTGAAAGAGGTAGGAAAAAGTAGTCCAGTCTGTGTGAAAGTGAGCATGGTCAGTGTTTTATGCAGGTTAGCCAGAATGTAAAGGGTAGTAGAATCATAACAAGTGTATTCAGCAGAGATCAAGAGTCACTGTGCCTCAAGGAAGGATTACCTGGATAATTTAAAAGATATTATCTAAATTATTCTTACAGTCTTTCAGCAATGAAGATTCTCTGCTGGTGTACTTTAGCACTTCTCTACCCTCCCTAGCATCTTAAGAGGATGCTTATCGATCTCTATTAAGAGCACCTACCCTCAATTTATAGCTTTTACTGATTTGTGACTCAAGTTCTCCTCACAGAAACTTAAGCCCATTAGTTATTGTTCTGTCCTCAGATGAGTGCCTTCTCTCCTGAGACATTTTGTATGTGAAGCATTCTTGGTCCCTGAGCTAAATTATCCTTTGGCAGATTACTGACTTACAACTTCTTGCCACTATGAAAATGGAAAGTTGAGGACAGGGTTAGATTCTATTGACTTTTAACTGGACTTGAAGACTCAGCTGTTGACATTTGCCTTGCTTCTTAGCCCAAAACACCGCATGCAATATAGTAAGGGTCTAGAAAAGAAATCCTGAAAAAAAATAAGATTATAGGTTAAATGTTGACTTGTTATCCCTAATGGTTTACTGAAAAAAAAAAACCTAGTTGTCTTTTGCCTGATGTAACACTTGAGATGTCAATGGCATCTTCATTGAACAGCTAATATGGCAGCTTCTATACTATTTTGCCCTCCTTTTGCTGAGGAATCCAGAATTTAACAGGCTGTACACTGTTTTATAATTGAAGTGTAGATTTGTACTGCCAAAGTACTTTGAGCTTTGTTAGAGTGACATCCAGTGGCATATGAAGTTTTCTTGCTTGTGGCAACATATTGCAGATAAATATATTTGTGTACTACCAGCTTTAAAAACACTTCTTTTCATGATCCTGTAACTAACTTAAACATCAGAACGAAATGCATCAGCTGAAGTCTTCAGACTGGGTTGCCTGAAGTAGGATATATGAATTGATTTTTAACATATTTATATAAATTACCTGCTAGTATTGAAAAAGGCAGAAGATTCCACTTAGTTATGGAATTTGTGAGTGCCTCAAACTTCTGAAAAGCATGGATCTAGTACCTAGTTCTGAAAATCCCAGCTTGTTGGTTTCAAAGACCACTTTAAGATAGTCATCTCACAAAATTCCTAAATGTATGCATTCATGAAATAAGTAGATACTTTGCTGGGAATTGCAGAATTAAAACCTGAGAAAACATTATCTTTTCTGGCACAGCTTCTTTAATCCAGCTGCTATGACTTAAAAGTCATTAGAACCTCAAAAATAGATCCCTGTAGACATCTTTTCCCCAAGTCCTGTGAAAAGGAACCTAACAGGGCAAGTCAGGGCGTAAACTTGAAGGAGGGTTCAATGTCACAGGAAAAAATGCTGGTTGTTGCAGACCAAGCTAAATATTTATCAGAAGGCAGCCACCATGTTTTGAGCAGCAGAGAAAGCCCACCTAAATTAGTTTTTTACTGGTCAAAAAAAGTAACGTGGAGACATGAAAACAGGTCAGAGGCACCTCTGCCCTTCTCCACACAGGGCATGCTAAAATTATGAAAGGCTCCAATTTGAGGTAGAAGTCACATGCCAGAAAGGAGGCATTAGACCAACTTGGACACGTTTTGCCATTCCAGTGAGAATTATAGCCTGTACTACTGCCTACTTCTTTTGCATGCTTATGTTTAAGATTCAGTCGTTGTTTTATTTAGCATACATGAACAGACATGCCCAATCTCTAAACCAATTTCAACATTAGATCATAGTTTAAACATCCTTCTGTACCACAGGATGGCAGAACCATGCTCTGTCCAGGAAGTATTTTTTTATTTGAAACAAGTTTTGCATTGATATGGAGAATATACATCCATCTGAGTCCAGACCCTCAGTGTGAACTGGTAGTTCAAAGACCAGCATAAAAAGGACAAAAAGGGAGTATCTGGCTCAGTATGCAAGACTGGTAGAAGTCATCCCATCTTTGTATTCCATATATTGCCAACTTTTCTGATCTTTGTAACTAACTTCTCCCATTGAAAAGGGATTAAATCACATCCTTCCTAAGCTTATGGGGGACGTTTTCCTGCTAACTTGTTATCCAAATGCTTTGGGAAACATTTTTGCCAGGCAACAAGAGAAACCAAAATGAGCCCTGTACTTCGAACAAGGGGGCAGTTTTAAGGTCATGCAAGAAAATGAGATGAAACAAATCCAATTGCACCTTGGCAGCAGCTGGAGACGCAGTCTACCATAGCAGAAGACTGATACATCTGCTGAACTGTATGGTGCTACTGAGAGCAAGGTCACTGAGGATCTAATTCTTAATGCAATTTCTTTTATGGGGAGGAGAGAAAGAGTGTGCATGAGGTGAGCCCCAGGCCAAACAAGTGTACAGCAGGCAGGAGCAAAGTTGCATGTTTTGAGCATCAACTTTTCCAAGAAAGAACCCTGAAAAGTAACAGCAAAACAGGCCAATGTATTTCTCTCTTCCTCCCTCATTCCCCACACCGTTCTTGGCACAATGTGTGTGTGTGGGGGAGAAATGTAGAAAAGGTTATCGGGGCTGATAGAACTAGTCCCCACTGAGTTAAGGTCTCCATGTTGACAGTTTTACAGGAGTGCTATAGTGCAGTGTTTCCTTTCTCCTGGTAAACATGGCTAACAGAGGAGAGGGACTGGAAAGAGTGCTTTAAAAGACAAAATGTTATGCTTATTAACATGTTACCAAGCAAATTTGTTTCAATGAATAAGCTCATTGCTGGTAGTTCCTCGGTTAATGTACTATTCCCGGCTTATTCACAAGCGTTCACATCTCATTCTTCTTGGCATGCATTTTATTCATAACATTTGATACATAAAATTATTCATGTGACAGAAGATGAGTTGCAAACAGACTCTAGCTGTACACCAGTATCTTCATTCTTACTGAAAAGTCATAAATCCAATGCAAGCCAAGCTTTTTTGCAAGAATGCTGATGGGCAGACCCTACACTACCACTAACTTAGTAGGAAACACCCTGGCTTTCAGCACATTCATAAGCTACATCATGCCTTCAGCATGCAGGCCTAAAAAAACCAAAACACCTTTTTATATGAATTGAAAGAGGCCTTGGTATATCCTAGGTAAAGTACTGCACAGCATACAGCAGTTTCCCCAATAGTTAAGAGTTTCCTCTGCAAATTTTCTTACTGCAGCAGGAAAAGCACTGCTGTGTATACCAGCATCACACAAGGAATCTGTAGCAGAAATGGGGACTTTGTTGCCAGCCGTATTTTGCATTACCTACACTAAAGTATAGACATATTAGAGCCTTTTCTCATATGATTGCAAGAACATAAACCTTGCCCCTTCTTTATGTATGCTTGCTTGTATACAACCAATCCGGTCCATTTACAAGTGACAGCACAATTTATGTTCAGCCTCCATCAATCTGCAGTAATGCTGTGTTGTATAAGCAGAAACTATTTCTGGTAAAACAGGTACAGGATAATGTCACACAGGTGGTGTTTTATGCACTCTCCTTTGTCTCCTGCAAGTGTAATGGTGCTAGACATTCAAACGTACAACATAAACATAGCTTAACATACAATACAAAATTGGCTTTAAAAGACAAAATTGCTGAAGCAATTTTAAACATTTTCAGAAGCAAATGTTGCTCAGACAGACAAATCTAGTTTTGACATGCGCCCCAAAAATAACCACGTCAGACTCAGAATTTACATCTACATAAAGAAGGTTAATGAACCAGGCAAATTGTACTGCACAGGAAACAAATGCCAAATATTGCTCTTAGCTTTTTCTTGTGAGTCAGTGGCTGCTGTGGGAATGGGGGTACTAAAATAAATAGTACCACATACTTAGTACAGTTGGGACATTCCAAAATGCCATGAAGCTGTCAGTCTGCATGTCAGAATCAATGTGCAAGCTTGTCAGGAGAAAGGCAGGGTAAATTTGGAGCATTAAGTAGTCACCATCTTTTACAGTTGTTTATTAGCAGTAATGGAAGGAAGGCCTCCTCATGATTGCAAATCAGGCTCTTTATTCGGAACTGCACTGTAATTACCTTTTCATGTGAAGTTTGTAAGGAATACATATTTATTTATCTCTGAAAAAGAAAAATCCTAGTCAGAGGTGACAAAACAATTCACATTATTTGAAGATGCTCAGGGCTCCAGTCCAAGATTAAACTTGGAAGCATTGACAAGGTTTAGGGGAAGGGGGGCACTGAGGAAACCAAACAGTTTTAACTGTTATTGACAGAAGCTTAAGTTCAGCAAGGCAGCTACTTTGAGGAATCACAGAATCCCTAGGGCAAGCCCCAAGGGTCCAAGCTCAGCATTTAATCAGCTGTTTCAAAGAACTCTCATAAATTGGAGCTGAAGGACCTTGGTAGACCACCAAAGGTCCAGTTGCACAGCTGCTTTAATAAGAAACCTCCCACTAACTTCTGTGGGCTCTCAGTTGAAACCTCAATGCAAATTGCTTAAAAAAAATAGTCAAGCAAGGCACAAAGTCCTGCCCAAACTCAGGTGGCACTTTTCCTCTCAGACAGCTACTTTCCAGGTCTGTTCACAAAGAATATGTAGAGATACTGAAGGCTTTGCTTTGTATGTATACACACACAATTAAATACATATCTGCACCTTGTTCCAATTTTCCTTTGCCTGCTGCTTACCAAGTACATCTCATCACCTCACATCTGTATACAAGACTGTGCCTACAGGTACTAATTATACCCTCTTCTAATTTAATAGGAGGTAGGAGGTTTGCATCAACTATTAATTTACTGATTCCCAGACACTCAATGAAACATCTGGGAACCATAGTCATGGTTGGGGATTGGCTGACCGTGGGGACATTTTAGTTGTGTGTATGGAAGACTATGTTCTGCAATGCTATTCAGAAATATTTGACATGACTCAGAGCAAGAATAATGTAAGGACTAAAAAAACCTCAAATTTGAATTTTACTTTCAAGGTTCAAGTAACTAGACCTGAGCAACAGATCCATACATCTAAGTTATGTGAAAGAGTCACCTTGGAATGAAACTGTTTTTATTGGGTAAACACTGTTAGGGGATTTTGTGGTTTTGATGGTGTTTTTCTTTTTGTTGGGTTTTTTTTTTTTGTTGTTGTGAGTTTTGATGGTTTTGTTTTAAATGAAACATGGTTCCACTGATCCATAACCATTTTCTACAAGTCTTCCCAAAGGTCTGAAGCAACTCTAACTTATTTTATTACATTTAGGAATATAACAACTTGAAGAAAATACAAATTAAATGACTAACCAGATTAAAAATATTTCTATCTGCATTTTAACAGTGCTGGATGCAGGACAAGAAGGTAGTTCCCTTCTACCTTGGTTGGTACAGCCTAAAATATATAATATACTCATTGCAAATATGAGAAGTTTTGAGGTCTACAAATAATTATGTTATCTCTATTTTTTGGTTTTGACTATTTGACAGCAGAGGTTTTGGGGAAATGGGAAAAAAAGGTATCTCTGCAGCAGTTAACACTGGTTAACATTTCCAGTTGACACCTGCATTTTAGGTATGCACAGACATACAAGCTAGCGATCTCTGGTAGCATTCTTTGAAAAGATGCCTTCAGTGAAGGCCAATAAGGTTGTACCAAATAGCTCATCACTCTCACAGTGTAGCTGCAGAACCTATTTCCACAGCTTAATGCAATGTGTGTCACACCACAAATATTTACAAACACCTCCTTATTGTAGCTTGAGAAGGTAAAGTTAATTATGAGAATTACTCATCAAAACTCAGATGAGGGTTAGTTATGTTATGATCTACACCATCTCTTAGACACAGATAAGAGCATAAATGGCTGAGTGACCACACTGGTAATATTTCCTCATATATTTTCAAAAAGCCACATCACTGCCTATTTTCTGCTAAGTTGATTGCTTGATTGATATTTGTCTGTTCAATGCAAAATATGACACTGTGCCTTCTCTATTTGACATGGAAATTACAATTTAATTCTGCTCCAAAGAAAGTGTCATGAAAGTTTTTTTTTTTCTTGAGAATATTAGAACTGTTTACAATAATTTGGATATAGTAGCAATGCCTCTTAATCACTGAGAAAAAGTTATTACCGCACACTTCTACCTTCTCTTTTCCACAGGATGTTGTCATTTTTCCTTATACCACACATTATTTCCCATTATTTTAAACATCTATACCATTGCAGTTTCTGACAACTTTAACACCACAATGGTTGCTTCAGAACGAACCTATTTAATATAAAATAAGTTTTCTTATAGATTCTCTGTAAAGACTATAAATGCATTCTTTGCATGACAGACTTTAAGGAAACCTCTCTTGACTCCACGTGCCATGGTTTAGTTCCTGAGCTATGGGGACAAACTGATTAGGTAGCACATACTCCCACCTAATGATTCAGAAACCAAGTCTTTTGACAAAAAAAATCAAAACTGCATCAAAACAGGGTGCAACTGCAGAAAGGACTTATAAATCCAATTACCTGAAATGGTGCACATCAACTACATGGAAAGAACTAGGAAAAGCTGATAATAGAATTGACCACTACTTGCCTGCTGCAAACAGCGGGTATGCAGGTAGTTTTTATATACAAGCCCCTCGGTTCACCAGGTTTAGACCAGTTCTAACCAAAAGGTGTCCCCACTGAACCACAGAAGTGCTGTTAAAGGTATGTTTCTAGAGCATCTAACAGCCAAGGAGGCTGCTGTTATCTGGTACCTCAACTCTCCACCCCCACCAAAAAAGGAAACCTTTCCCAGGGGACTCCTCTACATCATTGCATAGCACAGCGGAGAGGCTGCTAGCAGCATAAGCTATCTTCCCCCATTTCAGTTCTGAAATGGAAGTTTCAGCTGGGGGAAATCCAGTTTTTAAATCAGAGATTTCATTCATTATTTCCATCTTAATAGGAAGAAACAGTCTCTCTGTTTCAGCTAATTGTGTGTAAATGAAGAATGGTAGCTGCTGCAAGAAAGCAGCTTTCCACTGCACAAAGAGCACGAGCTTCACTGAGTTAAGTATTCCTCAGACCATTCTACTAGTCCATGACGGTACCACAGTAGCTTTTACTTAGTAACCAATACAGAGATGCTGTTTCACATTTCTTGCCCTCAATGCTGTACCTTCATCCCATCCTACCCACGTTATTTCCCAAAACAGAACTAACAATACAGTTTCCAACACAGAACTGTCTGTTATAGCATTTGATATTTTCATACAAATGCCCAAAACTGCATAAAAGTACAGGTAAATTAAACTCCTTCAGCTGAACAGATAAAAGCTTATGTTTACCCTACCCTGATATACCAACTCAAAGGCCATCCGAGCCCATACAGACTAGTGACGTATGATAGAATAGGACTATGCCAGACTAGGTGTTACAGTTCCCAACAAGAACATACAAGGGCTTGAGAACATTTGCTGAAAAAAATCCTGTAACTCCAAAGAACTTTAAACCAGCTCACTCAAATGATTTAAATAGTTAGGGTTTTTAACTAGCAACAGCACTGTAATACATGAACCAGGCTTACAATTTGAACTGTGCACAGGTGGGATAGCTAATACAGGAGCTCGTAGAGGGTGAGTTTGGTGAGGGTGGGAACAACCGAGGAACAATCTGCACATTCTGTTAGCCAAATCCTGCAAGAGTTTTGCCAATTCAGATCACTAGCACACAAAGGCCTCCAGTACAATTCAGAAATATATGAAAAACTACAGATTCATTCCAAAAGTTAAAAGGCTAGAAATTGGTTGAGACAAAACTCTGTGACCCACCCCACACTTTGCAATCCCTACCTGTTGCGTGCTTGAGGAAGGTAGAACAGACCACAGTCACTGCATTCCTGAGACCGGCTCCAAGAGACAAAAGCTGCATGGTACCCAACAACCATCCACAGCAACACTTCCCTAATGTTACTCCCTACCTTCTCTTATATCACTTTCCTTTCCTTCTCCAATCATGGTTACCATGTGATAGCAATTACTTTTAATTAATCCAATCAGCTGATAACCCCTAACACCACCACTTCTTCCTTCTTCTACTGCAGAAGCAGACTGTATTCTGAGTTGTATTGTAGAGAAAGTGCAGATTTATAGAAGGGGAAGGAGCATAATGGTAGCTACAGAAGCAATAGGTCCTAAAGCTTGAAGGAGAAGGAGAAGTCTGTGCTACAAGAACCTAAGAAGTTTTCCATGAAGCCTGAGGCAAAAGCTTGGCAAACAAGCAGAGACTTTTAAACATAACCTGGGCTAGTTTTCTGGAAAGAATGTCTAAAAATAAGTGGTTAAAGTTAAAAACTGATTTAAATGTCACTTGTAATACATCATGCTTTCATACCTGCAGACAACACAAAGAGATTAGTTGTCCTTTGCTTGTCTTAACAGCCTATTCTTCTCTTGATTTCTGCTTACTGACCTGGTAGTACACTATTTGGCTTGTAACTTTTGCCTGCATCTCACACAGATAACAAAACTAATTTCACTGGAAAAGGAACAAAAAAACAAAACACGAAAACCAAGCAACCAAAGTCCAAAATAATTCCTGGGCATGTTTCTGTTGAAGTTTATATATCTGTTCTTCCAGATTAATTTAGGAGCAAGCTAAGAGTAGGACTTGATTAGAAAGAACTGCAGTGTTTTGGCATGCCTACTTAACCGGAGCTGAAAGCAAGGTGGTGCTCTGCAGCAGCTGCTGATCGCGCAGCTGAGCTTGCTGCTGCTGACAAGCCCAGTTGTGCTGATTCACAGATGGAAGGATGTAAACACAAAACCAACCCTTACATCTTCTGTCACATATGAATACACCACGTAATACCTTTTCCAAATGCATAAGGCTTGTGAAGGCAGAAGTGGTACAATGTCTTGACTGTGTCCCTTTACCATGCTTTTTGTTCTACCTCTCACTCGTGTGTGTGGGTGTCAGGGCTTCCTGATGCCAGTGCTGATCAGAGCACAGCAAAATTCCACGTCACTGGCTGCACCCAAACTTAGAATTGGCCCTGGAGGTGTCTGCCTGAATAGCTGTAGTTTGCTCCTTTGAGCATGGCATGCCTCGATTGCAGTTTTTAGTCCTTTGGGAAGAAGAGAAGAATGATTCATCTGTGTATAGTGTGCTAAATAAGTGGGTGTTTTCATTTAAATAAAAAGAGATCAGCCAGAGCTCCGTGTTTCTGATAAGATGTTTTACAATAACATTTAAGAAAAGCTGCTGTGCCTCTTATATAGTGCTGTAGTAAGTGCTGGGAATGGATAGTGGAGTTGGCTGACTGACTATATTAACCGCAAGCTGATGGAAATAGAAAGCCTACCCCGATATTTTGTCACTAACCATTTATAGCAAGGAACTCTTGACTATCTTTATGCTTCTCTTCTTGTTTAACTGGAATACCACAGTAGCAAGGACTCTCTCCTTTTAAAAGCCATGGACCTCATCATGATGTGGAAGGACCCTCTCCATCAGTAAGATCTCATGAGAAAGAGGGGCCTGAGTGAGGCTTCTAGCATGTGTTGTAATAGCACTAGAAACAATTGATGGCAAGACGTTTCTAGGAACAGGCAAAGATTTTATGTGCCTTCCACTTGTGACAATGTGTGATACTTGGGCTTCTGATTTGGTGGTACCAACAATATAGCTCAAGGCTATTCTGTTTGCAGGATGGGCGAGCACAGGTGATGATCAAGGTGACGGAGGAGGGCAGATGCAGAAAATTAGCTTGAAAGCCCAAGAGCAGCCTTCTGCAATCAATGTGAGCACGGCTTACCAACAAGGAGGTGGGTGTGACTGGAATTCAGAATAATTTGAGGGAGCACAGGACATGGCTGAGAGTGGTTGCAGCTCTCAGAGAGCAAAGGTTGAAAACAATGAAGGAGCTGATCCTTTTAAAATTATAGCGTGTAAGGAAAGGGGCATGCAACTCTTCCCTCATGTTCTCACTTCAAATCAGCACCCAAATCTTGGTCCCTTTTGCTGTATTACATTGCCATGAATAGTTTCTATTTTAAGAGTAGCTTTAGAAGGAAGAGCTGGAAGCTGCCTTGCGCTGTTAGTGCTCACCCCTTACTGTTCAAGCAGATCTAGAGAGCCTGAGCAGTTGTGCGTTATGCCTTCGCAACCTTTTCAAGCCTTCTCCAAATCTTTTTTAAGAGAATCCCAGCAAATTTTCTGCTTTTTATGTCTGCCTTTGTGCAAATTTTCACATCTTCTTCCAGCTAAACGTCCACGCATATAATCCACCAGGACATTTTTGATCTAGTCAGAAATTGGTATTTTTAGAAATTGTCACTAGACTCGCTGCTGCACTGTGGATGGCCAAGTTCAGGTATTCCTCTGAATGGGGAGTCATCAACATCTGAGGCCAAATTTCCCAACATGTTCAGATTTACTGAATATTTAGTTGCAAGATAGGGCCAAGCACCTTGTCCTGCTGCCTGACCGGACCCTAAGTCTGCCATGGGCTGCTGCTACAGGTGCAAGGGCATCAACCCTGGGAAGAGGCTACACGTCATTCCTGCCGCATCTTTGCTGCTGGGTAGAAGAGTTGGTACAGCCAGAGAGGAATCGAAAGGCTTTGTCAAAATCCATAGCACATTTTCCTTATTATAGCCACGCTTCATTAATCAAGATGAGAAACAGCCTTTAAGAAAAGAGCTTCATTTCCTGTGTGGCAGGCTACTATGTAATAGGGTGCCTCAGGGTAGAATATCAGAATTTTTCATCAGTGTGTCACGTACTAAAGCAAGCATTTTTCCCTGTACGTGGGCCACTGACATAAGAAAGAGGAGTATAAAAGCATAAAACCATAGTACAAAAGATCATCAAAGGACCGGAACATTGGCCTGTGACTGAGGCCGTGGTTAGAAGGTTATTTTAATCCAGCATAACGTATGTAGCAGCCGGAAGATGTAATTCATCTTCCTGTGGTGTCTCCCTTCAGCACCAGCATTTGCACGGCCAGGCAATAAGCCGGAGTTACTGAGAGTGAACCATATGCTTTTGTTGGGTGAGGTTTGAGGCAGGCCGGTTCCTGAAGTGGCTCTCTGCACGGCGCTCCTTACACTGCCAGTGACACAACACCGGCCACAGCAAAACGCAGCCTCAACTTGGGAGGGATGAGGTTAAGGGGAGGAGAGCAGCGGCAGGTCTGCATTTCTCCAAGGCAACGTGGATTTATATTAAATAACAGTGACCTTAAGTTGTGAGATCAGGAAACTCCTCTGTTTCAGCCACTGATTTACTGGGTGAGCTCAAAGAAGTTGCTAAATCTTCTCTTGTTTCTAAGTTCCCCACTTAAAATCAGGGGACATACTGTAACAGGGTAGTTGTGATTATTTAATTTGTCATATAAAATACATTGATATAAACTAAAATACACAGGAATGCGTTTTGCCCGATTCCTTTAATTTTTGAAAACAAGTAAGTAGACGAAATCTTGTGCCCTTCAAACCCAAACAGAATCTTTCTTTGTGTAAAATGTTACATAAACCTTAGTGGTTGTTCATTTTTTATTGTATTATTTTTAATAATACTGCAGTTGTTTCAGAAAAGGGCAATATTGTTTCTACCGCATAAAAAAATCATCACAATATAGTTGTTTTTTGCATTTACCCCTTCATATTGTTTCAAAAAAACCCCAAACCGAAACACTAATACTATTAGGAAATTGACCCTCCCGCATCCCTCCCCACAAAAGAAAAAAAAAAATTTTAAAAATCAGTAAAGTGTTAAACAAGTCAGATATTAAACGCACACATTTACAAGCACAGCACATTAGTAATACTGTATAATACTTCCGACCATGCCAAACTATATGTATGTGTATAAAGCTACGGGTGAAATGGTTCATAGCAGCAGAATAGGAAGCATGTTCCATACAAAGTACATAGTTCCTGTGGAGATATTTGGATGAGTACAACTGTTCAAAATACACTGACAAGCTAAAATGCACAAGTCCATTTTTTTCTGCTACAGCAGTGCGTGGTATGATTCAAAGGGCAATCTTGACTTGTCTGGGATTTTCATTTTGTGTCTACTGGACGGCCAGTTGAGTGGTGTGGGTTCCACCTCTTGGCACGCTTTACTGTAAACATTCATGAGGAATCCTGATTGCTGAAGATAACTCCCTTGACATCAAGGCCAAGTGTAATCTGACAGTGATCTACATTTGCTCACCCTTCACTGGTAAGAAAATGTGTTGACATTTACTCTGGGAGGGAACATAATCCATCCCAAGGCCCATATGTGGCTTTGGGGCATTAGTTCTGCAGCTCTGACGGGTGGAGAGAAAGGGACACTGGATTCAAAATATTTATGACTCATCAGAACTTTCAGAAATGTTAAGGCTTTGGAGTGGGCATTTTTTCCAATGTCAGTATGTAGCTTTCAGTTGCTTTGTTGTATTTTCTGTAGTTATAGAACTCAACCTGTGGTTTCAATTCTGGGAGCGTTTCTTTTCCAGAAGTATTACTTTCCAATGGGACTGTGATTTTCATTGGTAACCTCCAGTTCTGGATGCCAAGCTGAAGACTCCCTCTGAGGGAGACCAGCATTCACAAGATGATGATGGTTCCATACCTTCCTAAAGGCAGGCTCCTTCAAAATGTCCTTTCCAAAGCACCTAACGATGGACACATGCGAAGCCAAGTGGGACTTAAAATACTTGAAGTAGAATTGTGGTAGAGAAGTTCTCTCTTAGACTTCCACCTTACCACATGAAAAATACAAATCAGATGAAGTAAAATTAAACAGATCTATTATATTTTAATGATGTAACTTGAGACAAAGTGATTCTACGAAAATGCTTTTTTAAGAGGTAACTAAAAACTCAGAAAGTGCTGACTACATATACAGTTCTGTGTCATATTACGACATACTGAGGGACTTGTAGTGAAATGTTTTCCTCTGCAGAAGGCCAGCAGCCATTTCTGTTTCTAATAACTCCAGATGGTGGTATCTGAGCTTTGGCGATTCTGAATTGCTGAGAAGACAGCAGATTTTTATGACATTTCTTCTGAGCTGTCTTAGGCTGTTGCTCATCTCTCCCCATCAAATACTGTGCAGTGTAGTGCAGTATTCCTCCACAGGATTCTCATACAACCATTACATAAAAAAACCAAGACAAAAAAAAAAGTTTGGAATATTGGCAGAAAAAAAAACCCTAACAACCCCACAAGATATTCTAGAGATTTGGATACTGGGGCTAGCATTTGCATACCTCGTAGTAACAACCATCCATCAGTTGGATTCACATACAAAGTCTGTTTTAAATCAGGAGACAGTTCATACAACTGATAGAATAAAAGGCCCTGATACCACAAACCCAATAGTGCTCCTTGTGCGAAACAGAGAAGTCACAACATCCCTGTCTTAATTCCTTAATCTGCACCATATATAAATTACCTCCTGGAACTCTTGTAGAGATTAATCTCCCTGGGGAAGTGGTGGATTCCACAACATTGGACACTTTTAAGATTCAGCTGGACAGGGTGCTGGGCCATCTTGTCTAGACCATGCTTTTGCCAAGAAAGGTTGGACCAGATGATCCTTGAGGTCCCTTCCAACCTGGTACTCTATGACTCTGTGATTCTGTAATTAAGGACCAATTACTGTAGCCTTCCACCAAATAAACTCCTATTCTGACTTCAGTGCCACCCTCAATACCATTCCGGACAGAGCAATCGGGGCCTAATCTCAGAGTATCTAGAAAGTACCTTGAAGATGAGAAAAGCTACATAGTGTTACGCATTGTCGTTACAGGATCCTCGATTTCTTTTGAGGGCAATGAATAGATCTACAGACAGCCAGACTGGCAAACAGATAAAAGAGGCAGTCAGACAGGCCAAGGTATGCAGAGCTCTAAACCTGCTCTTTTTTTCCCTCAGAGGATCTCGACATATATAAAGTAACCTTCATCTCCTGTTGTACAAGCATAGATAAACACATTTCACTTCAGGGGGTGGGAAGCGTCAACTGAAATGAAGTACTGGCCACCCAGACACTAAAGAAAATGAAATAGCTTTAGCGGTCTCCTGAAGCAGTACACATCATCTTAGAGACCATTAACTTACAAGAGCGGGGAAATTCATAGCTCCTAAGAAATATTCTCTATCCAATCTCCAGAAAAACAGTGACTCAGAAGTGGGCCCATTCCACCACATTTTTAGACCTGTTGAAGCAACGGGAGGGTGGAGGGAAGGTGATAAGAGCAGCTGAGGTGGTGCTTCACAAAACCTGCCCTGAAAGAAAAGCTTTGCTGGGTGCAAACTCCGTCGCAGAGCTGCCCTGGCCTGGGGAAAGGCTGAGTGGCGCACAGCCTGGCGCAAGAGCCCTGGCCTCAGCTGGGAAGGCTCCCTCGGATTTCAACGGGCTTGGGATACAGCCCACGTTTAGAGAGCAATATGTGGTTACAAGTCACCCCCCCAACACCTCACAATTGCTTCCAATATAAACAAAAGTTCATTCTGGTCCCCTTTATATACATACATTAAAAGCTGAAATGGTCTGAAATGCTTACATATTAGTATGCATATATCTATACAACATTACACCTGCCAGAAACCAAAGTAGAAAAGTTTTACAGCACATTATACAGGTCCCACTAACTTCTAAAAAAACATTTACTGAAATCACCATATTACAAGAAGTCATCACTAACATACCATATAATACTATTTCTTTTTCTTTTACATAATCATTACTTATATAGTAATTTAAAAAATCACTTTTAAACAAGTATACAATTTTCACTTTAAAATTAACTGGTTAATAAAATTTTGTGCAAAACAAGCCAGCCTCTATAATTAAGTGAATTTATTTATTTATTTATACAAAAAAAAACCAAAACAAAAAACATAGTTCTTTCAGAAATGCGTCTCCTTTTCTGTAATGGTTGAAATGGCACCATCTCCTTTCAGTTTGGCATCGCAGTCATTTATTGCTGCAATGTAGGCTGCTCCTCCAAGTTTCCCTCTCATTTTCAGATCTGAGCTAGGTGTAATCAACTTCCTGAATTTCTAGAAAATTTGAGAAAATGGAAATCATCATCTTTTTCTTGGTCACAGACACACATTTCTTAAACAGATTGACTATAAAACCCTCTTCTCTTGCATGTCTGCTTCTCATTTCCCTGTTCTAGATACATCCATGAAACTGCATGCAACACAGTCCTTTACAAACCACAGCAGGCCAAAGGCTAGAGAATGAAGGCAAAGACAAAGTGAATTTTCATGCTGATTTACAGTAACATTCCCTTCCATGAAGAAATTCAGCACAACGCGCTAGGTAAGGCCTGTTATACAGGTACATTTTGTTTCTTGTGCTATATTCAAAGAATATATACCAAAAAAAAAAAGAAAATGAAACTGACAAAGTGTATTAAGCTACAATAAAGAACAAAAGAAAGATATATGTTCAGCTGAGAACTTTCTCTGTTACAGCAATAACATCAGTAGCACCATCGCTGCTTACAGCCTGGGGAGCAGAGATGTTGCAGGAAGTTGGCTTCCTGAGAAGCTTCCAACTGTAATTAAAAAAACCCTCTCATCGTTTGTGTACGGAAAAGATAATGACCTGTCTGCAGTGCTTCAGACTACAAGGTGATGCAAAACAAGATTCTATAAAAAGTCTATCTACTTGCAGAGACAAGGTAAGGTTCATGAATTAAGGAAATATTTAATGTAAAGATTTGTGAAAAACTTCCTTTTTTGACATGCTAAGAAAACTATATTATGGACAATTCATTTTTTTGTTTATATACCCATAGTAAAGAGTTTCTAGGTAGTCTCCAGACTGCATTTAATCAGCTTAATGGAGTCATTTCAATATGGAATGCCATCAGGCAGCACAATAAACTGCATGCTAGCTTCTCTATCCAAGAATGCAGTAACTATTACATTGAGAGATACTCAGTTATATTCAGAAGTCAAACACTTTGGTTCTGAGTGGAAATTAATTTTGAAAGCGTGAGTATACAGTGTGGGACAGATCTTTCAAATGTGGCAGATAAGTTAGTGAGCCCCAGGCATCCTAGACACAGAAATTCCCACTGTCTTGTTCTTGTTCTTCACAGTGGCATTATCCTGGCGAGTACCAGAAAGACTGAGAAAGCATGAAAGGGGCTGAATAAAGTCCCTTCCACATAGGTATTGAGATAGAAGGAGGCCATACTGGGATACCTACTTTTACTGACTAGTATCTAAGGAACTCCAGATGACAGAACCAGGCTTTTCTGGAATATGATTAATCCCAAACAGCTGAATAATACAAAAACAGCTGAGTTATATCCTTGTTTCTTCCATTATACCCACTCTTCACTGTTTTTCTTTGGAGAAAAGGTCTTGTATTTAATAATCTTAACTTCAGCCTAGACCTGAGATAACCTGATACCGAATGTTAGTAATTTGCACTGAATATTTATTTTTGCCTCTACTTCTCACTTAGAGTAATCAGGAAAACTGTCCAGAATACACAAGTGTTTACTACCCGGTTCCTGGAGGAAAATCCTGGCAGCACAAACATTAGTAACCAAAATCACGGAAAGAAGGCATCTGACCAGAATGAATGGCTGGTACAAACCTTCTTGAGGGATTTAGCTGATGTTACAGACATTTTAAGCTACAAATTGAGCAGGAATAGAGCACCTTAAAGTACTGGTTAGTTTACCACAGGCTGAAGTCAGTGAAGGCAAAAAAAAAAAAAAAAAAAAAAAAAGAAAAAGAAATTCATACGAAGTTTTGCCTAGGGAAGTGGTTGAGTCACCATCCCTGGAGGTATTTAAAAGACGTGTACATGTGGTGCTTAGGGCCACAGTTTAGTGGTGGACTTGGCAGTGTTAGGTTTCTGGTTGGACTTGATGATCTTAAAGGTCTTTTTCAACCTAAATGATTCTAGGATTCTTAGAAATAGAGAAAATTCAGATGCCTCTTTCTACCAGTGACTGAGAGGCCTAACCAAAGCTGCCACTGGAACAAGTACGTGGCATTGCTTTTTTGATTGAAGTGTGCTTAGTCTCATGCAGGTGAGGATTCACACTCCCTTCCCACTTCTTTTTTCAGTGACAGTAATCTGAAAATATCTCCTACCTCTATGAAAGTGCCTTCTGTCTTCCACAGCTTAATGCAGATCCACAAAGGGATACAGATCATGGAAGAGAGCGCCATCATCCACCCTATGCCATAGCCCCAGTCAGGGTATATATATACATTGTTGTATTTCAAAGGCTTGTATTTCACCAGGAAAAAGATGAAGATTCCCTGAAATAAGCAGAGAAACTTGTTAGCGGCATTTGAAAAAACACTGAAAAAACACTTGTTACATACAAGAAGAAAATGATTGACTGTTTAGGCAAAGCCGGTCTCCCTGAAGATGGAAAGTAGAGGTAAGCTTTTCAGTCAGAGAAAAAAACAACCAGCAATATCTTCTTTTATGTACAGCTTAAATAACATGTCTCAGTAGCTTCCACAGAAATGAACAACCTTTCAAGTTTAAATCCTATTTACCTCTTGATGACAATAAAACCTGCACTTTGATGGCAAACAGTACCTGGGCAGTTTAAGTTTTGCTGGATTAAGTTTTGCTACCGTGAACCAGCTGTGATTAAGTAACACAAGCTGTGTTCTCTCCAACCTGTCATGATGAAAAAGGAAAGCCAAAATGTTCAAAGTTGCCTTAATCCACTGTGTATATCTGCAGTTCTGCAGGCCAACTCTTTCATCCTCACAAAAGCTCAAATATATCTAAATTTGACAGGTGTCTAATCAAGCGGTTTGGACCATTTAAATTTATGAAATATAGAAAAGTTACTGGGTACTTTTCTTCAAAGTAGTGAAAAGAGCGTACAAGAGCAAGTGATGTTAAGTTCATTTCAGAGTTGGTGAAAACGAGTCAGAATTTTTCCCAGGTTTGCAAATGAACTGGCAGAGCTCAAGGGAACCCAGATCTCCAGGTGCCCCAGCATCTGTGGTTTTGCAGTTGCTATCATTTATGTACTGGAGAACTGGAAGATTTTAGTACCTAATCCACAAGCACTTGTGGATCAAATTTATGGGCAATCTGGTCATACTCCTTTTGTGATTTTGTCCCTGTTATGTAGCCACGGCAGACTGCCAGAGTTGGCACCAGTACTGCTCGCGTCTGCTAAGGCAAATTCCTTCCCCTTCTTCATGCATGAGACATGCTCTTATTTGGATATTCTGTACTTACTGCGCAAATACCTGGAGTTAAGACCATCCAGCACCATTTAATCAATGACAGTGGTTTGTACCCAATCATATCTTCAATGTTATCATAAAAGCGATTGCTGCCTGCCCAGAAAAAAACGAATGAAAAGCAGATGTAGAATGTACATGTAAGAGGTTGTATAGGTCAGTATTTAAAACAGTAAAGAGAAAAACAGGTTCTGACAGAGCTGCGAGGACTGAAGCTGCTATCTCCTTCCCTGGCACATACATCCCTCTGTCATCTGCTCCATACGTGTGGCACAGACTGCTGCCTACGTCTCTATCTGACCAATATGAACAGAGAGTAGAAGTGGGTGAGCTGTCAAACAGAAATGGCTTCTGGTCAGTAACAGCCTGAGCAAGCCCAGTTAAAGAGTACATATATGCTACAAGCTCGTGTGAGAATCCCTACATAGCCGGGGGCATGTGTGATCTGAAGTTCATATGTTGTTTTACAAAGTAAAATTGTCAGTTCTTTGCATGCAAAAAACACGTAGGGATGTAACCATGGACATTCCCAGCACTGTGGTGGGTTCTCAACTTTGCTGACAGAAACAGCAGAGCTGGGGACACTACTATGTCCCTTTTGTGTTAATGAGGCATGAACTCCAACTTCCCTGGATTTATCTGTGGGTGTCAGGAGTGGAAGGGAACGTGCCCTGCACAGACACTTTGTGAAGGAAGACAGACTTATAGCCACCCCTAACTTTCTAAGGCAGCTAAGGAGTTCCTCAGTGAAGGAAGGTGAAGGTCAGTCTTGCCCAGGACCAAGGGGATTAAAAAAAAAATAAAATCTATTGCACTATCTTTGTTATTTAGAGTGGAAAAAAAGGCATTCCTGACTTTTGGTAGGGCATGGGAATGTGGAGGGCCCCACTCTGTAATGGTACAAGGCTTTGACATTGCTTTTATGCAAATAGAAAACTTTCATAAAAACCCCAAACCACAGCAATTTTCAGCAACTCACCATAAACCCAGCCTATGCAGACACATTCAAATATGGCAACAAAAAGAAGGCACATGCCACTAGCTGCGTAAGAGTCAAATAACTGAAAGACATACATCCCACCCTGAAAGACAAAAACAGAAAAAGGGAAAAAAAATACTGTGTTGGCACCTGTAGGAATATTTCATAGCAAATCTGGCTTTAATCACACAGTCAATCTGTTGGTTCCCTGGCAATCTTCCTACTAAAGTTGGTTCCTTCTTGAACACAGAAAATTAATTTTTCCGTGATTTGTTATTGTGAAAGATTTTTTTCTTCCATAGCACTTAAGATTATTCCCTATGCCAGTTGAATACTGTGCATTTGCTTTAAGGTATTAATCATGGAGTGGAGGATTGAATTGTTTCTAAAATGCTCTTCCCACCTCCATGCTTGTTTTCATCATTCGTTACCTTGTCAAGCTGCGGATAACTACAGGTGTTGCTGATCTCCAGATCACTGCATGTGAAGATGGTAACAATGGATGAGGAGAAGGCTGAGGTACTCAACAACAGTTTTGCCTCAGTCTTCACTTGCAGCCTCTTTCCAGGCACTCTCAAGTGGATGGACCGCGAGGCAGGGAGCTGGGGGAGAAAAGTGCCTCCAACTGTACGAGAAGATCAGGTTCGTGACCACCTGAGAAACCTGAACATACAGAAATCTATGGGACCTGACAGGATGCATCCCAGAGTCCTGAGGGAGCTGGCTGATGTAGTTGCCAAGCCACGCCCCATGATATTTGAAAAGTCATGGCAGTCAGGCGAAGTCCCCGGGGAAAAAGGGAAATATTGCACCCATTTTCAAAAATGGGTGGAAAGAGGACCCTGGGAACTACCGACCTGTCAGTCTCACCTCTGTGCCTGGGAAGATCAGGGAACAAATTCTCCCAGAAGCTATGTGTAGGCACATGGAGGACAGGGAGGTAATTTGAGACAGCCAGCATGGCTTCACCAAGGGCAAGCCTTGCCTGACCAACCTACTATCCTTCTATGATGGAGTGATTACATCAGTGGATAAGGGAAGAGCTATGGATGTTGTCTGTCTGGACTTCTGTAAGGCCTTTGACGCCATCCTCTATAATATCCTTCTCACTAAATTGGAGAGAGATGGATTTGATGGGTGGACTGTTTGGTGGATGAGGAATTGGTTGGATGGTTGCATCCAGAGGGTCGTGGTCTGGTCAGGTCGGACAGGGCTCTGAGCAACCTGATCTAGTTGAAGATGTCCCTGTTCATTGCAGGGGGGGTGGACTAGATGACCTTTAAAGATCCCTTCCAACCCAAACCATTCTCTGATTCTAAGATGTGGGGTTTTGGTTTTGTGTCTGTGTAATTAATATGTAAAAGAATTAGTTAAATGTGGTGAAGGAAGGTAAAATCTGTAGCTACTAGAATCACTCTCCAATGGCACAGGGACTGTAAGAGGAGTCAACTGACCTACAAAGTTTGAATGTAGCTCACAGCCTTTAAAGCCACGTTACTTAAACGAATCATTATTATTTGACAGAAAAGTGAAATAAGAATCACCCTGACTCCAAGCAAGCTTTTTAAAAATGTTTTCCTAACAAGTTAAAATTATTCTCCAAATGGCTTTAAAATAGCAACCTCTGCGCTTCCAGAAAGGAGAGCAACTGGAGCCAAGCAGTGTCCTAAGTCAGCATGGCATCCATACGCAATGCACATGATGCTATAATGCTCTGTGATTGTCTGCATTCAGTGGTGCCACAATACCAACCAGTATGAAAAAGGTAAATGGGCTTAACTAAGACTTGTCACATCTGTCAAAGACATAATTCTTTTCTTCTTTTCCTGTGTTTTTCTCTTGCTTACAACAGTGAGAACTGTTCAGAGAACTGACTGGCTTTCTACAGCCTTTGCCTCGAGGCAAGATGAGAAGAAAACCTATGAAGTCCAATTAATAACACTACGACAATCTGACTATTAAAATTATATTAATAATATTACACTACTTTCTATGCAAGATACTTAATCTTTTATCACATATGTGTTCAATATTGAAATAATAATGAGGGGATTCACAAAAGATCATTTCAATAGAAAGGAGTCCTAAGACTTCCCTCTTTGCAGAAATCTATGTGAAGGAAATAGGGGCTCAAGATCATCTCTTCAGTTGACATGTAATGCTATCTGGGTAGTACATATACATAAAAACATAAAGAAAACTAAATAAAAAACAATACCTAGGATTTCCCCCTTTTTTCCTCTGCATTAATTGACTGAAGGTAAGTTAAGATGAACTCTGTAAACTAGAAATCCTGTCTAAATCCCACGAAACCTAAGGCTGTTCTAAAGTTATTGTATATAAAACTGCATTGATGTCCAAGCAGGCATTTGGCAAAACCAGTGCTGTTAGGAAATGACCATAGATCTGAATGAGAAAGTTTTCTATAAGGTAAAATACCTTTTATGAATAATCCAAAGCCTGAATAAAATCCAGGAATGTGTATTTAGAAATGCAAGAGAGGATAAGCACAGAGTTGGGATATATATTCACCCTTGGAAGTCTCACTCATGCGTAATGCTTTGTTGCCTTACTGAAGTACCATGGAATGGAGTGATCTCTACCAGCGTGACTGCCTACTTGATGTAAATAAGTCACATCTCTCAGTAATAATTTACGTCTCTCTCTAGTGATACTGAGGAAAAAGTGTTTCTCTGTCCTTTAAGGTTTCTGTTGAGCAAAAATTTATAGCAAAAGCAATGTGGAATGTCAGCCCTCCCAGACCAGAATGCAAGTGTTGAAGTAAAAATTTTTAATTAAATGACTTTTTTTTTTCCCCTCTCTTGATGTAAATGCTTTTTTAATTATTAACTACATTGCTTTTAGTCAGCTCTGCCAGCTGACTGCTTCCCAAAATCTTACAAATGAACATCTTTACTGCAAAGAGCTCGGTCAGGTTCAGCAAATACCTGAGCGAATTGGAAACTTAGAGATCAACCAACTAAGACAATACAAGGAAAACAATTCCGCAAAACTCCTGCAAGAATATTCCTGTCATTTTGGAGAACTTGCTTCCTCTTCACTCTTCATGCTTATGTTTCTTTTAGCCTGTACATCTCGATAATGTGACTCAGTGCTCTGCTTAATGCTTGCATTGTGGGAGGAATTATTCCAAAATCTTGCAGACTGAGGACAACAGACTAACACGCGTACAATTGCCTAACGCCTTTTTGGAGTGAAATTTTCTAATTTTCAGTAACAAAGCAATTTGAACAGCACATAGTCTAAGAACTGTGGATCTCTGTAGAGGGAATTTAAGTGACCCCAGATGAGTTCATGAAGCCCTGAGAGGCTGCTTCACTGGGAAACCCTGTCTGAGATTGCTGCACAACAGAGACACGTTGTGGCCCTTCTCGGCTAATACAGCCAGGCTCCCCCGGCCACACATTCCTCAGACATTTCATTCTACAGCTCCTCAGACATGAAACTTTTTTCTTTGCCTCATTCCCCTGTACAGGGAGGCTCTAATGGCCTAGCAAGCAGAAGAATACGGGCAGAGGAGAGTGTGGACTCTGCCCTTCGTCTTCCTGTTTTGAGAGGGTAACGCAAAAGAGAAGATGACTGTTGGTACAACTCACTCTGTAAAGCAAGCGCTGAGCAGCAACACTGAACTCCTGCCAAGTGCCAAAGGATCCCACAGTCCCTCCCCAACCTGGGTATCAAACACAGGAGTGCCAGACACGTCGTATCATGAACAGACGGGATGGACTGACACCCTCAGAATTTTTGGTTTAGAACATCCCAAAGCAAACACCTTGGTTTGCTGGAAATTTTTTGTGTCTTTATTTCTTTTACTGAAGCAATTTCTGCTCAGAGATTGGCTGTATTGATTGACCTGGCCTGGTGATATAAAAATCAAAGACATTTTAGTTTTCTATTTTCACTTTACTTCATCTTCTTTATTGATCTGTTCATCCTAAATATAGTTGTTTTCAGACTGGTCTGCCCAGAGTAACTAAGCAGAAACCACGATCAGTACAACTGGTTGGCTGGTGCAAAGCACCATGGAATCTTCTTTGGCTACGTAACTTTGATTAAAATATTTCCTAAGCTCACCTGAAAAACTGAGGATACATTTCACATTTCAAATGTTACACAGTAGCTGGGAACAGTCTCTCAAGTATTTTGTAGTCATATTCCTCACAGGGAAATTTGCCTATGGCAAATATTCTTGCATTTATCTGTTACGATTATAAACAGAAACCCACTTCCTTTTTTCTGCAGTAGTCCAACCAAGCACATCTTACCTCCGTTAACATTATTAGGCCAATGAAGTACGACACAATGGAAAGGCCGAGAATCAACAGTTCTCTTCTGTAGCCTCTTCGGAAAATCTTTGGGTACATATCTACAACAGCTGTCACAAGGCTTTCAACGCACACGAACTAGAACAAATGATAGGAAAGTACAAATGATATATGTGTCTCATCACTGTTGGGATTTGGATTTACTACCAAACACTTCAAATATCCTTATATCCATACAGATGGAATGATTCCTGAGAACACTCTATAAGCAGAAGCTCAAACCGAGAGGAACATCATTTCAGAATTAAAAAGCTCAAAGCTATGGATTTCCAGTCTACCACCAAATTCAAATAGTTGAATCCACTAATATTATCTCACAATGCATTTGCCCTGCAGCAGATGGATTACATAAAAATTAACTTTTTCAAATGTGGCTTGAACAGGACCTAAATAATCACGGAATTTTCAGAGTTGGAAGGGATGTCTAGAGATCATCTAGTCCAACTCTCCTGCCAAAGCAGGATTGCCCAGAGCACATTACTCAGGACTGCATCCAGGCGGGTCTTGAAAATCTCCAGAGAAGGGGACTCCACAACCTCCCTGGGCAGCCTGTGCCACTGCTCTGTCACCCTAACTGTAAAGAAGTTTTTCCGTGTATTTGAACGGAACTTCCTCTGTTCCAACTTGTGCCCATTGCCCCTCGTCCTGTCACTGGGAACCACTGAAAAGAGTCTGGCTCCATCCTCCTTCAACCCACCCTTTAGATACTTGTACGCCATAATAAGGTCTCCCCTCAGCCTTCTCTTCTCCAGGCTAAAGAGTCCCAGCTCTCTCAGCCTTTCCTCATAAGGGAGATGCTCCAATCCCTCCATCATCTTAGTTGCCCTACGCTGGACTCTCTCCAGCAGTTCCCTGTCCCTCTTGAACTGGGGAGCCCAGAACTGGACACAGTATTCCAGTTGTGGCCTCACCAGTGCAGAGTAGAGGGGGAGAATGACCTCCCTCGACCATACTGGCCCTATGCAGCCCAGGATTCCATTGGCCTTTTTGGTGACAAGGGCACATTGCTGCGTCATGGATAATTTACTATCTACCAGGACCCCCAGATCCTTCTCCTCAGAACTACTTCCCAGCAGATCCACCCCTAACCTATACTGGTGCCTAGCATTCTTCCTCCCCAGGTGCAGGACCTTGCACTTGCTTTTGTTGAACCTCATTAGGTTCTTCTCTGCCCAACTCTCCAGCCTGTCCAGGTCACGCTGGATGGCAGCACGGCCCTCTGGAGTGTCAGCCACCCCTCCCAGTTTGGTATCATCAGCAAACTTGCTGAGGATACACTCTGTCCCCTCATCTAGGTCATTAATGAATATATTGAACAAAATTGGACCGAATATTGACCCCTGGGGGACATCGCTGGTTACAGGCCTCCAACTAGACTCTGTGCCGCTGATCACAACCCTCTGAGTTCTGTCACACAGCCAGCTCTCAATCCACCTTGCTGTCACCTCATCTAGCCCACACTTCCTCAACTTCCTAATGAGGATGTTATGGGAGACAGTGTCAAAAGCCTTGCTTTGATGTAGTAGATGACATCTACTGGTGTCCCCTCATCCAGCCAACCAGTTATAACATCATAGAAGGCTATTAGATTTTACAAACCATTCCTGGGACTGCAGCAGGATTTCACTGTAAGCATCCTGCATTTCCACACTCAAAGGAATGATATGCAGTGCTATGCACCTTCATGCACTGCTAATTGAACTGCAGTTTTTTTGGAGAAGTTGTCTCCATTTTACAGAAGAGAGAAGTTCCACAAAGCTATTAAGTGCCCAAGCCAAGTCCATCTAAAGAAGGAGGGAAGGAACATTCTTATTAACTTTAAATATCAGCAGAAAGCAAGAGGCCTGAGCTTCTGACTCAGGGCTCTGGAGCAAGGCTTTTAAAATAGGCATAAAATTAATGCCCAAAAGTAGACAATAAAAAGCCTGCTTCATTGGAACAGTCAAGAGTAGCATTCAGGAATTGCTCATTTTAAAAAAGACTTCTAAAAAAATTTGTTAGATTAGGAAAAAGAGCAGTTATTAAAACATTAAGTGTAATGATTGGAAATGTCATGCAAAATAAGCACTGAAGAGCTTTATTCTACAGTATAGAGTCATGAGCTCTCTGAACCAAATCATGCTGAGAGCTGAGCTGCATGCTAAAAACGCCAGCTACTTTACATTTTTCATCAAACAGCTTTCACAATTTTTATGGTCACATAGGAAGGACAACTTCTATGCTGTCACTTTGCTGCAGAATATGACTATGCATTTCTTGCTATGGTATCTTGAAGTATAAATTCACCATAGAAACTTACATTATCACTATCTGATATTCAGTTTCAAAATTCATTGCAGAGTGCTTTGAAAACAGAAAAAGACGACACACTGGTATTTTACTGAACTGTGAATTTTAATCACCCATATTTAAGTTTAAACTGATTTTCATGTTAATAATGAAAGCTTTTGTCAGGCTGAATCACTGTTCACAGTAAATCATAAATGAATCTCCACTATCACGTAACTAAGATTTAAAAAAAGGAACTTGAATTAAGGTTTAAGCAAGGAATTAAGTCAGGGTTCATTGTTTCATCAGGTTAGATTCTGTTTATGTCAAGGATGCTGATATACACGTGCTAGGGAATCTGACAAAATATTTAAATAGTGTTTGTTTCATACCTGACTATCTAATCCAAGGAATATGAGCATCATGAAGAACAGAGTTGCCCACAGTGGAGAAAGAGGCATCATGGTAACAGCTTTAGGGTAAGCAATGAATGCAAGTCCTGGTCCTGAAAAGGAAGAAAGGAAATATTTATACTTGTGTACTGGGTCTGGCTAAGATGGAGTTAACTTTCTTCATAACAGCCTGTACAGTGCTGTGATTTGGATTTGTGGCTAGAGCGGCATTGCTAACACCAACATTGTGGCTATTGCTGAACAGTACTTGCACAGCATCGCTTATTAAACCGTCTCTATCTCGACCAACGAGTTTTCTCACTTTTTCTCTTCCTGTTCCCTTCCCCATGCCACCGGGGTGGGGGAGTGAGTGAACAGCAGTGTGGGTGCTGCCCAGGGTTAACCTACCACAACTTGATCGCTCTTTTATGGCAGATAAGAGGTGCTAAATACAAGATTGAAAACCTTGACAAACTCTACATCTCTGATAGTCTAAATATTTGGTGATGAGCCTAATCAGTAATGGAGACTTGGTTGGCACATCAACTCTGCCTACATCCTGTCGAAGTGTTTGAAGGTTAAGATTTCTGTTAAGACATCACTGTACTTTATGGTCTCCTCCTTCTTTGTGTGGATGTACAGCAAGACTCACATACCTGAATAAATAATAGCGCGTGGTCTTGTGATTGCTTTATATAACATTAACATATTCTATAATCTTTTTTTTTCCCCCCTAAGACAGGAGGTATCTGACATTTTGTAGAACACAGTCGATGGTAAGAGCTTTGTCTTAGAAGCCATACATGGTGCTAGCCAAAAGTCTACTGGTTGTTAAAAATCTGCTCTGCATTTTTGAGTGCTGCTGCTGGTACATAACATTAATTCATTGGCTGCATATTTAAAGAAATCTTTAAAATAGAACATTTTTGCAACAGCATTGGTAACTCCTCAGATCTGCTAAAATACCATCTCACCTCACTCATATTTTCGTGTTCTTATTTACCTGGGCCCATTTTTCAGCTGCTGCAAACTCTCTTTGCTATATATGCTATAATGGCTTTTATTGAAGTTTGCCAGCTTTTAAAGCAGGGATACAAAGGCAGTATCACAACAAGGCTGATCAACGAGTACCTCTGTGCTCCAGCTGCAATAACTTCAGTGAAGACCTGTCAACACATTACTGCTTTTTCATTTAATGCAGTATTTGCAAGCTCCTATAGCTTCCAGAGTTGCTGTAGTCTTTTAACCTTTTTCTATAGAGCTTCTATAATAGTAAAAGCCAGTTGTCTTGGGGGCTTTAGGAAAAGAGAAATATTTTCCATGATAGTATCAGTGAAGCTCTACTTGCTTTGCAGTTTTCTTGCTAACCTTGGTAACTTCATGAGAGTCAGTTCTCCTTCTCAACAGTTCAGCATTATATTGCTTTTCTTCCAGTGCAGCGCTCCTGTTCTTTTTGTTCTGTTGAGTTTTAAGTGATGCTTAAAGATGTAAACCCAGCAAAGGTGTTAAAGAGCAGTTAACTTTCATTAGATGCCTAACTCCAAGTGATGGTAATGAATGTTAGGTGCTAATTGCTCATAGAGCTGGTCCTTTGTGCCTTTCTGGACTCAAACCAAGAACTTCTATACTTAATCAACCAGAGCGTCTCAGTGTATGTCCCTGGAAGAAAAACTTACTGACATTAGGCGATGGCATTAGCCATGTGACTGTTAGAAATCTGTATTTGGATCGTATACATTAAGCAAGACTTCAGAGGACTTCCAAAGATTTCTCCTAAACAGCTAGTTTCTCATTACTGTAATATCTGTATCTTTTTTCCTTTTCTTTCTTTTTTTCTTTTTCCCCCAGAAGGAACAAATATTTGCGTGGATTTCGGTGTGCCTCATTTAAAGGAAACTGAATGCTCCTTTCCTGAGGCTGTAACACTCAAGGGGCATAACTGAGCAATATATCTCTGCTAAACAATCTTCTGGATGCTCAGCTGGAGTAGGTTTGTGTTACAATAACTCATTGACTTTATGAATTTGGTGCTATACACAGTAACATTAATATTTTTCACACATAAATGTACGACCATAAAAATAGCCAAGAACTCTTCTATAGCAGTTATTATAACGAGTCAGGTAACAGGTTTTTAGGAGGAGTTTTGTAAAACTACCTGCCAATCAGTCAACTTACCCATAAGATAATGGCACAGACTAAGTATTCTGACAGCAACCTTGGGGCATATTTTCTAAACTCAGAAAACTGCTTTTGGAACTTACCTGATTCTGCAACTTCTGCAATGGGCACGCCTTGTTCATAAGCCATAAATCCAAGAACTGAAAAGATAGCAAAACCAGCAACAAAGCTTGTGCCACTGTTCAAGCAGCAGAGCATGATGCAGTCTCTGAAAATATAAATAAAAAACACTGCAGTTGATCTCCAGAGCCTGGGTTTCTTTCATGTACTGAGCCATAGGACTGACAGAACCCCGAGCTGCAGGAATGGACATTAAATTGCTCATTAAGAGCAAGCTCCCAACTGATACTCTGCCTGAGAGAAATCAGTCAGGCATAAGCATTTGCAGGAAGATACCATCATAATACTCTTGCTTGTGTTTTAGCTGGTTGAATTGCAAACCTGTTGCTACTCCCTTACTGGGTTTCGATAGAATCTTTAAGAAAACATGTAAAAATACTGTAAGAATGTTGTTAAGAACAATTTTTCTACAGTAGTTGTGATAATGTAATCCAGAGGATATGAACTCATTTATAAACTATATAAAAATGGTCAGATCTTAGCTAATTCTATTCCAGTTACAGTACATTGGCAATATATAGCCATACAAAATACAACTCCAGGTTGGTTTATAAACTTTTTTAAGAAGCTGTGATCATGAGAAGCACCACACATAATCTAAGAAGTGTGTTCACGCCTAAAAAAGTGCCTAACAAGTGGGCAAAGACAGCACAGGGACACTGATCTCTCAACCATCAGACAACGACAATTACAAGGCCAAGGTGAAGAAATATTTCTTTTCCCAGATTGGAAACGTCACAACAGTAAATCACTTTCAAAACCAGGAAAATACTCTTGCAGAAAGGTGTGATCTTTCCCCAGAGCTCAGTGAAATATCGTTGTTCATCCTGCTTTCAGACAGCACTTCAGGCTTGACAGATGATGGGGTAGGAATGATTTATCATGACAGTCAGTCTTTTAAGACTTTTTGCTGCAAGAGACAGCTGTGTACTTGAGAAAGTAATAATCTAACCTAGATGCCTGAAAGTAAATTAGGGTTCTAAAACACTGAAGCACAAGGCAAGCCTGTGGCTCTGCCAAGCCTATGCCTTACTCTGGTATCTACGAGAAGAACTGACCCCGTAAAGTCTCACAGGTTCTGAATCCACATCTTCAATAATGATTCCCATCTTTGTCACTCATTTGTAGTGACTTTTTGAGAATCACAGAAAATTCGTATTTTTGAAGTCCTGGCATATATTCTGGCAAAACTTCTTTGGTAATCTCTCTATCCTGTTGCTTGTTCATGTGGTATTTTTATCTTGTAACTTTGTCTCATCAGTTTATTAAGTTGAAAGTGAGATGACCAGTTCCAGCATCTTATTCCTTCACTAATGAGCCCTGCACTGCCTCCCACATCTGTTCAAAGCTCTTTCCGTTGCCGACTTTGACTCACCTTAGCATCAGGCACACACATTCTAAACAGCAGGAAGCAGCTGTACACTTCAGTACTGCAAACTGAGTGATCAGCTGAACTATGGCCATTGGGCCCTGGGAGGCTTTGGCTCTCTCTCATCACCTTATCTACAGTAAATCTTAACCATTATTTTGAGAATGTTTTTATCTTTTGTATAATTGTTTCATAGTAAAAATTTCTATATGGCATATCACCTATAAATTGCCAAAATTTGTCTAGAAATTAAAAAGAATGAATACTCCTATTTGTAGATCAAGACTCAGACATGGAAAAGTCCAGTGATGTTCACACTTCTTTCATGTGTGGACTCTCTCTAACACTGTTTGTCCATTAGCAGGGGTAAATAGGCCCTTTAAAACACTTTCTGAAAATGGTCAGAATTCTAATCTGGTACTTATTTGCTTTTCATATGAAATTGCTTCCGGTAGTAATGCACAGCCAGGCTCCTTATACGCTTTGGATGGTTTAAAGCAAAATAGCAATCTAAAATAAAGCAACCAGGAGCAAGGAGTTCTTTGTGATTTGCAGAGAAAGAAAACAAAGAAAAAGATCATCTTCCTAACCATTCTTCTCAGTGTATGTCAGCACTGAAGTAGCTCTGGAGAGAGTCTCACCCCAGCCTATCTCACCTAAGAAGCTGGTGAGTTCAATGCTGAGAAATTAAAACCAAGTGTGACGAAACACTGTCGATAAAAGATGTCAGAAAGATGTAATTTTTTAATCCTTTGGGGGGAAAAAAAAGAGGTACTACTCCAGTGGAGTGGATCTGGCTGCGTACCAGTCACACGGTGCTTCCATTCAGAACAGCCTGTTCTCTGCAGATAAGATTTATTTTAGGTTATTCTCAGGTTTTCAAATGCAGTCCAAACAACAAGATATTTTTTTCTGGTGAATAGTGTGGCACAGGACATTTGAGAGCTGCTGGTTCCTAACCATGTGAAAAACGGTTGAGCTGGAGAGACGTTGCTCCCAGTGCCCCTTCAGAACCCCTGGCACTTTCTGCTGCTTCCTCTTGACGGAAGGTCCTAGGGCAAGGCCCAACTGGTTGAATCTGGGCAGTCCTATATAACTAGATCATCTATGAGAGAACAAGAGGAGCACAGACATCTCTCCACTCACAGGGAAGACCTGTGAACCACAGTGCCATGGTACATAATAGTTACAGGGTAGATAAGCATTTCTCCAAGGAAATGGGCCAAAGCAAACCTAAGGGGATTTTCATCCCCTCCAGTTAGTGAGGGACCTGTTCTTTTGAAATAACACAGCCACAGCTCCATCATTTTCTTCCCCAGTTAGACAGTCACAGACCAAACACACAGTTCTCTAGAGACATAGCAGTGTTTCCTGTCCTAATAAAAATATAACCTCCAATTTTAATTGCCATCCTTCCTTTATCTTTGCAGGAATTCTACTAATCCCTTCTGGTTTTTTTCCCCTTAGACAGAAGTATGTAACCTGTAGTTCAGTCTTTTTTTCTGCTACGAGAAGGAAAACTGAGAGGGGAATCTGGATCCATTGATTCTGAAATCAATGAATTTCAAAACACAACTGCCCAAGAACCACTGGAAGGACATGAAGTTTATCTAATTTTCATCAATTTTTTATAAGCATCTTTGGTAGGACGGCATCAGAGCCTGACTGAAGCCCAAACTGATTTCAAATGAAAGGAAAACTTCAAATTTTATGAAAACTTCACATTCTTCCAAATTAATGTCTTGCCAATCACCTGAATAATTCAAGACATGCATCCCTTATCCTCTCTCTGCCCAACAGGCAGGATACTGCTGAAAATTGATACTGCTGAAAATTGATTCTGCCTTCCTTCAGGAGCTTCTCTGATTAGAGCCCACAGAGCCTTTTTGCATCCCCTCCAGTTACTTCCTTGCCCTTATGGATCCCTTCAAGACCAATTCCCATTCCTCTTTTCCTCTTAGGCAAGAAGCTTGATAAAGGACACATCTTTATTACTTAAAAGTTTTGTCCGTTTGTTGACAGTGTGTGGAATCACTGATTTATCTTCTGCACCACAGCGGCAACATGGCAGCTAACCCCCGATTTCTACATGGGGCTCTTGCATAAAAATCGTCCTGCTGAGGTGCAGCCTCCAGTACAAAGGAGTGGTGCTTTGAAACCAAATGGCATTTCCCCTGGTGGGGAACTGCACAGGGTCCAGCAGGGAGCTGGATCAGTTCTGCAAATGCAGAGCACATGAAGCAGGAACAAGAACATCTTCCTCTTCTGTCTACTGAGGTTGTCTGAAGTTAATCCATCCCTTAAAGAAGGTCTGAATGGATTAGGAATTCTTAGCTTGCTAAAAATTAGAGGAAATATCAGTACACCTTTCTTTTATTTATATGGGGAAAACACTGCCTGCTGATGGTACTGCCGTTACTTTCATCTTTTCATAAGATCCACTTTTGATATAAACTTGTAAATCCAGGGAGGAGCTGTATTAATGTATTACAATGAAAGATAAGCAAGGACAATAAAAATTCATTTCCTAGTCAAAGATGTGAAGCGACTTGTTTGCAATTCATTTACAATGTTAATGAATTAGATCAGGTTGCTAATAAGAAAAAACCCACGTGCAGTTTAGATTTTCCCATTCTCCACTAAAATACCTCATGTCATTATTTTCCACTGCAACTGTCCCTTAAAAAAAAATATTAGTAAACCAGAGTGCAAAGAGTGGAAGTAGATGTTACAATCAGCCAGTACGCTGCGTGTATCACAAGAGGCAAATCCATGGCTTGATTTTAATTTTTTAAAGAGCTAGTTAGAATACAAATATAATTCTGCTTTCCACTGCACCGCTGCTTTGGATGTCTTGCTCTGTTAACAACCCTGTTTAACTCAGCTGCTTTCTGCACTTGACTTCTGTCCTACTTGTTTCCTCAGATTTCTTAAGAATCATACTTTGGGACACAATAAAAGCTGTCCTATTCAGGAAATCTGTGAAAACATTTTGTTAGAGGAATTGTGAAGCTTGGATTCAGTAAAAAGTATTTTGTTGATGCATCTTGCTCAGGAGCTTTAAAATAGAGCTGCTGATGTTTTCGCAACCTGTGCTGCTTGGGTCAGAGGAAAAGAAGGAAAATTACATAAGCTCTCTGATCACACCTCAAAACTCCTGCTTTTGTAATGAGTTACAAAACCACAGCAAAAAGATTACTGCAGTCCTTGAGGCGGTGACAGAATAGTTTCTAGGTAGGATGCAACTGGAGAGAAACAGAAATAAAAATAAATAAGAGAGAAAAGGAGTAGCGCCTTTGTTAAAGCATTACTTATGCTAATTAGTGAAAACTTTCATTACCCCCTGTTCTGTAGGGGCACTCATTACCCTCTGTTGGGGCATCTTGATTGTTATTCTGAAAGCAATGTCAATCAGCACTGAAGATTGTGGGGGACTTACACTACTTTATGCAACAACCCATTTGGAATTTTGGCTGTCATAGCCAAGCGAAGAGTAACTTACGTTACTGCTAAGTTACTTCGCATGTTTACACAGTAAAGTACCCTTAACTGCTGCTGGACAGCTTTGCAGACATTCGGCTGGTGGATACATTCGTATCTCTGTCGTTCCCAGCATCCCAGTTCCCTCTCTGTCTGGAGAGTCCTACTGTTTGGGAATTCTCTGACAGAAGAGCAAATTGTTGCTAAGACATTGAAAGAAGGCGGCATTTACTAAAACTGTCTCCTGAACTCTCCAAGTAAAGACTTACACTTTTGGGGTTTCAGGGGTGGTGTGTTTGGGGTTCTTTTGCTTTTGGACTGTATTATTTCCTTTGCAGAAAAATTAAATTTTAATTCTCTGTTCATAATGGAGTCAGTACAATCAAACTGTCTTGCATACTGTGTTGCATAGTAGGAAAACTATTTCAATAATTAGCAATGCCAGAAGAAAAAAGCAGTGCTGATATTCAGGCCTGTGCCAGTAAAATGGAATGAGGATTTTGTGTGAGTCATACCCTTTTGACATTGATTTAGGAAAGATTAAAACCTACTGAAGTTATTAGTACTTTCCTTACAGATTTCTATAAAGATCAGCAATGAAATGGTATCCACTTCTACTGTGCTGTAGCTAGAAGCCAGTAAACTATGGGGAAAAAGTGACATTCAGAGTATAGACCAAACTCGGGTGAGTTTCAATAACAATTTCTTTGTAGGATTTTTTTCTTAAAGCAGATATATGTTATACGATTAAATACTGCACACACATGCAATTATATATGTATGAAATTCAGTGTATTATACATGCAATTGCATATACCTGTGTATACTGAGTGGCTTGTGGCTGTGCAAGGGTCAGATATGATCAAAAAATAAATTTTGGAAAAGAGTTCCTCCTAAACAATTCTAAGAAACATTATAGCTCTCTGTTCTACAAAAACACATGCATATGCTTGTGATTACTCATGCAAATAGCTAAAGGGAAAGGGAAGTACTTCTGAGTGAAGCTAAGTACGTGGACACTTTCATCGCTGAAACTAAGTGTAAAAATAAAGTGTGGAAGATATTACCTGTAGCAGTTGTTATTATAGTTGTTGTAACTTCCCAGGGCTGTCAAGCACCCCAAGCAGATCGCATATGAGAAAAATATCTGTGTACCGGCATCCACCCACACCTGAAGACAAAAGAAATGGAGTGGTTAAAAAAGGTCAAGAAGGAATCACCTTTATGCATATATTAACTGCAAATTTGCAGAGGGAACTGCACAGAGTAATAGTGTCTGGCAAACCTTTTATAAGGCACAACCTTAAAAAAAAATATGCTGTGAGTTAAATTCCCCTCTCCTCCTCAGTGGTATAAACAAGGAGGAACTCAGCTGATCTTCACAGGTTCTACCTAATCTAAGTACAAAGACCAAATTTCTGGAGAAGAACCTCACCCAGTATAAATTCTTTAATGGTTTTATTAACACTATAAGGTGTTAGTAATTGAAACCTAAATAGAATCATCTGCATTCAGCTCATTTTTACTTGATAATTATTCAAATTTAAAAATTTACTGTGAAAAAAGAAAGACAAAATATGCCATTCATAGATAATATACAAATTAAGCTGAGGAAAGAAAAGAGACAACTTATCCAGGGAAAGGGTTTTTTTTTAGCAATATTTGGTGGCCCCAATTAGGCACGAGGACACAGTTGTTCTGGTCACTGTACAATTAACAAAGAAAAGTTCTGCAGAGCTTAGCAAATAAGTATAATAAGTATTTATAATATCATTATGGTAACATTTATATCCTAAAATGATGCAAATATTAAATTCTAAATCAAAGAAAAGAAAAAAAAAAGGAAGCATGAGCTGACACAATGAGATTATTTTCCTCACAGCAATCTCAGAACATTAATATAACAGGCAATTTTATTTTTTTTTTTTTACTTTAAAAATACTGCAACAAAACAGTTCATTTTATTCGATCAGAGTCTGGGTATGTTATTAACTGGAGGTGAATATACTTTTTAACTCCTGATTTTGCCATGAGAGCGATGCGAAGAACCCACATCTACCCAGCTGCACTATTATTTCCAGTCCAATAAATTCTGACTCCTGGTTTCCTGGGATAAATGAACTCTGTAAGGTTTTTTTTTTTTGCTGTGATTTTTTTTTTTAAAGCAGAGCAACCAAAGTGCTTTTCAGAGAAGTAACAAAACGCTGACTGATAACCAGAGGCAATAGCTGTGTAGCCATTAGCTACTCTAACTTTGAGACAGGAAAGAAGTAATGCAGGGAATGATTTCACGATGGATAAGAGTAATACTAATAATAGTAATCAAATACTCGTAAGTATATGAAGGGGATGTATTTGTTTTACATGTGATCAAGTGAGACCTCGGTCTCCAGAGTTGTTGAGTGTGTTTCTGTTTAGGAATAACATTAAGATCACATTTGATTTGCATCAGTGGCTTAAATGGTTTCATTGCTGTCATACTGAATAAGATACAGCTGATTACATCCCGAAGTTTCACCACTTGGTAAGGAAAAAACGGCACAGAGAAAGGCTTTTGACAGACAGGCTCTTTAACAAGATCGGAAGCTCCCAAAAAGCTGTAAGAAGCATAGGTCAACTGAAAATGCACGGTCTTCTTAAGCATAAACAAAAGCTAGGAAACTGGATCGGCACGTGCAGAATCTGCTGCTTCCTTCCATTTCAGTTTTTGCACAATGTTGTTGCAGTGCATTGTATAGCTCTCAGATGAGCAACAGCCTTTCCTCTTGGCATGAGCCAGCTCCACACAAGTCTGATTATTCCTTGGACAGCAAGTACTATTGGAAACAGGGGCAAAGGAGAATTGTACTTGGAAGTGAGAAACTCCAGAGCTGCTTGAGAAGAGGAGCAGAGAGCACATCCCTCTGGAGGTCCTGTGTACCTGGTTAGAAAAATGGTTAAAATTCTGCCCATCTCATTTCCTTCAAAGAAAACAACTCTCCTCTAAAGACCATGACATCTGACAGTGATTCAACATAAACAGTGGCAAATACTTTGAGAAACACGTTCTGTAAGCAAATGTTCACAATATTCTATAAAAGTTGAATCGGATTGAAGAGCCCTTTGGTTTTTTTGCATTATATAAGATCAATCTAGAAATTCCATCCGAATTTAGGTCTAATGTTTAAACAGGAAGGAGGAAGTAATTTTATTTACTGAATGGAATAATGGAATCAGTGTAGCTTCTTTTGGGTTGTACACTCAAAGAACCAGTGACGTTTAATTTGTGATGACCATTAATATTGCAATTTCAGGCTTCTGAAATGGCAAAAACATCTACAACTGATCAAGAAAGTGGCAAAGAGGGAAATGAATTTAGAAACCACAGGTAGATTTTTGTAGCTGAAAAAACATGAGATGGACTGTGTTGTATTTTGTCACAAGCCTAGACACGTCAACATTTTAAAGCCATCCAGAGGATACTACAGATCAGTTCTTCATATTCTTGCCCCAAGAGCTAGTGACCGTTTGATATTTAACATCACTCGTTCATGGTTGGTTCATTTGTTGAGGTACGCAAATTTTTTATTAGTTTAAGTCACCCCCAGTCTTAGACATAAACTGTACCTCAGGGGAAGTTCTCCTTAAAACTTATAGTGGGTACAGATGGTCTCTCATAGATACCACTCACGAATCCAGGTGTCATCCATTTGCCTTATAGCAACAAAAGCATTATTCATTATTTCTGAGAGTGCTGAATTTGCAATGTCTGGCTTAGACTAGAAGTTGTAACATTTTTTCAAGGACATGGAATGAATGTAGCACAATTCTGCAGAACAATGAAATTCTGAAGACAGAGACAAAAGACTGCCAGTAAGCTGCAAACCGAGGGTTCTGGAGCCAGCAGCTGGTGAAAGGCTGCGACAAAAGGAGTACGTTTTTTCTGAAAAGAGATGGGGCTTGATACGTTTCTGGCACGAGTAAATTCCAGAAGAAAGGACCTGTAGCAGAGAACATCCTGTTCATGCTTTATAAACTTTGTACCTTGAAAATCTTTTGGTTAGTGATAATTAAGTCAATTCAGTAATATGCATTCAGAAATTTGGGGACTGAAAATGTTTTGTAGTCTTCTATTAGCTCCTACTTTAAAAGATGGAACTAAGTGTTTCTTCTTACTTTTTTTCATCTCATATTTAAAATGTTTCCATGCCAAAACAAGATTAAAATTAAAGCACAAAACCTTTGTTTATTATACCTTAATATCTAAAAAATCCAAATGCCAAAGGACAGAACCTTTATATCTACTATGCTTACATCTTTGCAGCCACGTTACGGCCATTTTCTAGACGTGTAAGCCCAGCACAACATTAGCAACAGTATGGACAAACCAGACGAATGCAAACACCAGCTCAGAACACAGCAGCACAGCTATTGCTCCGACTCCTGTACGGAAACAATTCTTGCTGGTTAGGAAGAAGGGGCTGCTCAATGAGCCCGTGCGCTGAAGCTCTGTTCCCAAAGGGAGAAGGCAAAGTAAAGAAGCCTCAACTCTCTGGCACTGCCTGCTTTCTCCAAGTAGAAATGAGGCATGACTGAGAGACTGCAAGTCCCTCCACCTTCCATTTTCTGAGCGGAAGGGGAACAGCGGAGCTGTCTGTGCCCTGATCCCCATTTTGAGGCTTTCCCACAATTCGCTTTACAGCTTTCCTCTCTCACACCGTTAGCTCACAAGCAGTGGTCTCAGCTGTGCCGAGCTGATAACGAGCTTATGTTGGTACAGACGCAATTCCACAAAACAGAATCAACAAGAACATTTTTTTACTAAAACCGTTTTGCACTAAAAATGTTTTGCAAAGTCCAGCTCTCAAAAGCTGGCAATACCCAGATATTAAGCCCGCCTGGGTAATCTTAATTTGGCCTTCTGGTGTGTAGGTCTAGGACACAATCTTCATTTACATGACTATTCATCTCCCTGCCCGGGGAGATGAATCGAGCTGGTCAAACAGAGGATCCTGTTGTCTGGAGGATCCCTTGCCTCCTTTGTTGCCACAACTGTAACGCATGTAATGAATGAAGAAGGATAAAGAAGGAAGAAGGGGGATGTGCTGTAGTGAAGACAACAGACTACTGCTCTGGAGAATTAAATTCTTTTCATGTCTCTGCTACAAAGTTTCCATGTGACGTTATGTCCATAAATCACTTAAACCAACCCTTTCTCAAATGTTCATTAACTGGCTAGTCCTCATTTAATGGGTGTCCAAAGTGAAGTACAAAATTACTGAGCATTCACTGTTGCAACCAAGGTGAATGAAAGCCATGTCTGGAACAAGTGAAAAAACCACAGTATAAAAAGCCAGGCCTGCCAACTTCAAATTAAAAATCCCCAAATGACTGACAGTTTCTCATTTTAGTCTCCCTATATATCTCTTTACATCAGCAAGATGGGGTCATGCCATACATTGAAAACTAAATAACTGAGGTTTATGAAGCATGTGGACACTGCAGAAATAAGTCACTTTGAAAGGCTGAGCTATTTTTTGTGATGATCAAAGTCTGAACAATACGCAGTATATTTACAAGGCCAAGCAACGAGCAAGAAGGATAAAACGAAATATTGCATAACTGTCCTAAAATGAGCTTAGTTTATGCTGTACCTGAATAAAGCAGAGACCTTGGGCAAAACCTGCTACGTGTTAATGTTTATTATTTCCATAATGCATAGAATAAAAATGAGCAGTGCTCACCTGAAGGACTATCATTAGCTTCCAGTTTTTTCTTTTTGTACCTTCCCTTTACCTTCTGTACTCTCTGTATATATTTTCTGTAATTCTGTACCATATCTAAGTACACCGTTTAGACAGCTGGGCAGACAATACCTCCATATACACAATCACAACTGCCACGTCTCAGTACTTACTGCTGCCTTATAAGAAACATGCAGCAGGTATTGTGACAGCCTCATGTAACATGTTACGCGTGAATTGCGTTCCGCAGACTCACAGCGCAGGCACAGCCAGCTCATGACTGCTTCACAGCACAAGTCATGTGAACTCGTGTCTTCCCAAAGAGGTCTGCACAGGTATACTGACATACTCCCCATCCTGGGATAGAGAGACCACAGAGATCAAGACCTATGAGGACTCCCGCAGACACCTCTCTCAGGAGGGAGCCCTTGCCACCTTTAGTCCCTTATCATTTCCACCAATTAAGTAATTGGGAGAATACTGTTCACTACTTAAAGCCATACCACACCTCGTTCCAGAAGTCCTTTACCGCTCTTAAGGCAAAGCAAACACTACTATGCAGCTACTATGGAATCCTCCCGTGACTGCAGGAAACATCTCCCAGGATAAACTGACTTAAACTGTCATTTCCACGAGCCTTTAGAGTCATGACAAACAGCTGAATGTAACTCAAAAGACGTGAAATTGTTTGATGTCTGGGGAACATGGGAAAATTAAGTAGTTATTTTCAGTCTGATGCTCCTAAAAGATAATTAATTTTTTAAAAATATATTGTCACCCGAAAAGCTTCATTTTACATCTCAGCTAGGAAGCCATATGAGAAATGTCACTGTTCTGTCTCGTTGTGCATGTCTCTGCATATTAGTCTACAGGAAAAATGCAAGATGCCTAAAATGCGTGTTGAGGACATCTTGAGCAAAAGTGGGAGGGGTTTCTTAAAAACATGATACTCGGAGATTACATTTGTGGCAGGCTGTATGTTCAAGCCCACAGCCAGGCATCTCCCTCTGTGCCTGGGCCCTGAAGGCAAGCACGACCTGCTCAGCCTACGTTGCTTCTGCCTGCCAGGATCAAGCCTGTGGGCTGCGTAGACATGCTCTTGGGATAAACACCAGTGATGGTTTAATTTTTCAGTCTGTTGCTCAAATAATGGTAAAAATGGGAAAAGCAAACAAAAGAGAACATGATTTTTTAGAAATGGCCCAGTGCAGCACTAAACCACCTCAACCACCTCCTATGCTTATTCCATGTTCAAATGTGTCTACAGGCAGTTGTGTGTGTACCTGTCCGTCCTCACAAGCACCCTGCACGTGGCAACAGCAGCCTTCTAATTGTTGATTCACAGATCTACTGCGATTGCAAGGTGAAGTTTTTTCTCTACTTTAAGTCAACAGATGAGAATAACCACTGTGTAACACTAGTGCTATTGTCACTGTGGCATTAAGTAGGAAAGACCATATATGGGCCTGAAAGATACGATGGGATTTACACCAAGAAAACCCAGAAAAGCTCCAAAGAGCAGGCACTGTCTAGGTGATGAAGTATATGCCTAATTCCACACAAAGAAAAGCAGCAGGAATGAATAAAGCTGCTATAGTGTAAGGCTCCCAGCTTTATGCCAAACAGGAAAACAGTATTGTCAATGTCGTTCCAACTGGCTCTGACCCGAGAGCTGCATCTGACCTGTCGCAGGAGAGGTGTCACCACTTCCTCCCCATGGTACTGCTCTCTGAACTCCCACCATCAGCAGGGATGTTGAGGTAGTAGCTGTGGGTTCTTGATGCTAGTCTGAACTTACCCGTAGGCTTCAGGTGCCTGCGGATTGCGCTTTCAGGGATTTGTGTATGTAAAGAAACACACACACGTCACCGTTTCTCTTTTTGCAATCTTCTAAATTATATTTCACAGATTTCTTAATGGTACCAAATCATTGTGATGCTTTGGTTCAGGAGACAGTTTAGAGAGTTTTCAATGTAATGGCTCATCTAAAACAACTGCGACATCCATGTTTCTCCATACATAACTAAAAGAACAATCAAGCACTATGAGGATTCTTCCCTTAGGCAAAACATAGGTATTGTTTATCTGTCTGTCCATGACCTTTCCCATAGTCTACAGTTAAGGGATCTGTTAGAAATGATAAACGTGTAAGGGCTGCTAATGTTTGTATCCACACACTTAAGTTTGCTTCCTTACATATTTCTATCAAAATCAAGGGAATAAATCTCACATTGGTGTCCGAGTACCGGCTGAAAGATGCATCCCAGTGGTGTAGTTTCATAAATATGCCCTTTTCTTTTTTTTCATTCGTAACAGTGAGATTGAACAGCCACTTCAGCTGCAAAGCTCAAAGCATCCTTAACTACAAAACGGTTAATGACAATTCCATAATGAAGCACTCCGTCTGAGAATATGGGACATCTCACAGGCCAGTTAAATGCTGCACTCACTCTTTAAAACATGAAGTTCCAAATGTTGATCGTCATTTTTTCCATTTTGTTTTCACAGAATGAGCAATCACTTTAGAGTTTTCTTTTAATTTAAATTATTCATTACTTTTGATGAATCTCAGAAGTGTTTGTATTTTAAAAAGCAGTTTGCCTTTGGTTTCAAATAAGAATTTTAAAAATAAAGCCTTTGCTGTCAGGATATAATAAATGAAATTTCAAGGTAAAGGCATAGAAGAGTTGCAGGTTTTTATAACAGTAAGACTGCCTGAATAAAACAACCCGTTGCCAAATAGACTTAAATAGGAGGATTACTAGAGTTTAATCATAACAGGTTTAATGTTCATGTGCCAGTGTCTCTCACAATATGTGGGGAGTATGTGGAAAATGTCAAAAAAAATCATGTCAGCTACAGAACATCTCTACCTGTACTAGACCACAAGGTTTAGTATTTTCAAGTTGGCTTCTAAACCACATGCTTTGTGCCTCTATGGTCGCAAAGGATGGTTTACATCCAAGCCACCTGGGAGTCAGTCAAGCTATTTGGGTACCTCTACTGTAAAAGGGAGGCAAATTCAATGAATGAAGAGGAGACCACAACAAGACGACCAAGATCAGAGACAAAAAAATATCCAACAACATCCATCTGCAATGTAGAAAAAAAGAAGAGTAGACGGACAGCAAACAGACTGAAAACCAGTAATGGAACGCACACAGGGTGGCCAGGATAAAGATATTAGCTTCATCTTTTAGGAAAACTTACTGTACATTCCTTCATTATCATACAGGTTTAGACAGGACAGGACTGTAATAAATTATAAAAATGTTAGGTCTTAATCTTGAAGTAACACCTGTATTTAAAGAGTACCCTGTCAGACATGAAGAAATTAACAACAGGTTTAAATTATGATCGCTTTTAGAGAATCAAACCATTTCAAAAGAATCTGCCAGCCGTGGCCCTGACATAGTCTTCCTTCTTCTCCTCCTGCCACCTGAACTAGATAAGAGTGTTTAAGGGACTGCCTTTGGCGATGCCAACTACAGCTCCAAGCACTGCTACAGCAGGTCAGAACAGGTCTAATAATTTCTGACATAAACCTGAAGAAAACTCCAAAATATATGCTGAGCAAAATATGATGGGAAAAAAGTGTAGTTTCTAACGACTTTGGGAAAAAGCCAAAGTCCTCATTTCACCCTGTCCCTTCATCTCAGATAGCCTGGATCATTCTTTTCTATCAGGTCGTCATTAAAGACTGCTTTCAATTACTAGCTAACGTGTCTGACTGAATAGGAGCTGAAATTGAAAACCAAGCAGACCTTGCTGCTGTAGCCCCACAGCAAACCAGCAGGCACTTGAGCTATGAGCCTACACATGCAATTCAGAGGACAATCAGATGGATATACAGATCCTCCTAAGATCTTCTGACCTTGTTTCAAGGTCAGACTAGAACCTTTCTTTCCTCTCATGCTTAATAGACCTTCATTTTGCATTGACACTAATAAAAAGAGCTGTGATTGTACATGAGACAAACATGAATAACTCAGAGCTATATGAAACGAAACAAACCATGTTCATACATAATGGTGTTGTTTTTCCTGCAGACATACTTCCTAATGCACAAATCCTGCACGAGCAGAGGCTCCTGACTGTAACTGCTCTGGTGTAGCAAACAGCAGGACTCCAGGGCCACTAGGCTCTGCTACTCAATATTTTGATATTAAAAACATAAAGAGCACATACTCTACCGCCACAGGAAAATACCATGCAACCTGAAGTTTCCTAGGCAGCAAGCTTTACCGTTTTTTTATTTCCAAGACTATTTTTTCCAGTCTTAGATCCCATGTATCTTAAATAAATGACAATATTATCACTCTAGATGAACTTTTGAAGACACCAGGAAACTAAGAATTATTCTACCGATTACACTGGGCCTACACAGCGTAGATTAATGTGCAACTACAAGAATCACCCCCAAAACATTCCTAAATCGCTGTTTATTACATTCCTCTGCTACAAGTTACTTTTTTGTGTATATAAGCAATGTATCTTCTAAGAAAAATGATAAAATAGGCAGTAGTGGAGGACTGATCATTTTACCTCTGATCCTATTCCAAGTAAAGTAATTTTTTTCCAGCTTTCTCATTATGAAGAGCATCCAACTACATCATAAACTTACGTTTGGCATGGTGTAGCATAGTTGACAATAGCAGGACAGAGCACCAGGGTGACAAGTAGCCTGCTGTGTGAAGGCTCGATAGGATACACTGGAAGGAAAACTGTGGATGTGTGGCTTTTGTTTGGTTTTTGGGGTTTTTTTGACACTTCCTATGTTCCTTGTATGCTAACCAAGATGAAGAATGTTATACATTCACATGACACCCCCACCAGAAAAGACAGACAGAGATTCCTTCTGGATATTTTCAGTTTCAATACAGAATGCTTTGTCAAATGGATGGAGAAGAGGCCAAAGCCCCGGCGGCCACGCTGGGCAGGAACGTGCGGTGGTTTTAGACCCTGTTGCAAAAAGTACAAAACATTATACTCTGGACAATTCCCTGCCATCAACTGAAATCTCTGTTCAAAGGCACGAAAAGGATAATTAACCAGTTTTCATTTATTCTCTAGTCACTCTCTCTTAATCAACTCAGTTTTTTTCTTCAATAGCAGCTAACAAAAATCAGCTGAATGTCTGTGCTACGCCACTGTGCAAAATACATATTTCAGTTCAAAGCACTTTTCTATTCTCAAAAACGACCCAAGCACTTGGAAGATGCAGACATTCAAAGTGAATAAATCCATTCCTTGCATGCATTCTGCTCTTTTCCTGACTAGCAGCACACTGATAATGTATCTTATTCCTATGAATCCTGCAAAGAAAATCAAACAGAGAAGAACAAACTTTATTATTTTAATTTTCCCCACATAATCAACGCAGTTATTGTAACTGCTTAGTTTCTCATGTTTGACTACAAAATAGCAGAAAAGACTGATTTTCTGACCGTGGTACACGTTTAGTTTACCAATCTTTTCAACGGAGTTAATTAAAAAAGACCACTTATTTAGAAATCAGACAAAAAGATTTTTCACAAAATTAAACTAGTTAATCCCAGGGGTCACAATGAAAAGCTGATCAGGAAAATGCAGCTTCCCGCTTGAAACTGCAATCTTGGAACAACCAGTGAGCAAGAGACTCTTACAATGCAATTTTAAAGTAACTTTTCTGAGTAGAATATTACTTAAAGTAAAGGCCCAGGTTAAAGCTTCTGAGAACTTATAAGACAACCTTCACGAGAATCCGTTCTGAAAGTCATTGCGTCAACTTTCAATAGTATTTCAATATACTTTTGATATATTTATATTCCATTAACTATAGTCACTTAAAAGAAAACTTTCAATGTCTAAGTTTATCAAATCTACACGTATTGAACCTATGCTACAAGCACGATGTAGAAAAATGAGGCTATAAATCAGACTATTCCCTGAAAATGTGGCTGTCCTCGGGCTACTTGAAAGTGGCAACTATTTGTTCAGACAGTCATCAACGTAAAAGAGAGTTTAGCATGTTTTACAAGTGAAACACAACTCCTCCAGGCTTATCCAGATGGCAAGAATAGTACTAAAATATCCCTCTGTTATCTCAATGCAGCCTCAGTCAACTCCAAGGAAAGAGCTCAGCTTTTGCTGAGCGCAAAGCCGGGGTCCCCGTCTTCAGAAAAGTAAAGCAACAAAACCTGCTGGATCTGAGGACGCTGGCACCAACTGCTTTACCTAAAGTAAATAAGCTCTTTAGCCCCTGCCCCCTGTCCCCAAATGCCTTCTTGGGAAAAAAAGAAAAGAAAAAAAAAAGAAAAAAAATTATCTTGTTGCTCTCTCAACGCAATGGGAAGTGTCATTAAATGGGAAACCAAACCAAAATATGAACCGCGTATTGTGAAGAAGCAGCAAAAAAAAAATGTTGAGTTTTGGATACAGGACTTAGTTTGTTTCTGAAGTTTACTACCCAGGGGTTTTTAAACAACACAGCTTCTGAAAGCAGAGCCTTCATTAGAGCAGGAAAACACAACTTAAACGGCCAGGCAGAAAATGGCTGAATTAAGCTCTTTTTTCCCCTCTCTTTAATGGTAGTGATTCTCAAAAGATTAAAAGTAGGTTAGACGAATAATAAAACAGCTATGTTTCTAGTGTCTACCTGACAACAGCTTTTGTAGAAGTGAATAATTACATGAAAATCACTTCCTTTCCACCTCTCTTTGGGATTTCTGTGGGTTGCTAGGCAGTCTCTCTCCTACCTTCTGCTAATGTTACTTACAGCCCCGATGAATACACTATATTCATTATGAGAATGGTGAGCTGAGGGGGAGAAGGACCTAAATACTTGAAGTTTTGTTTATTCATTGCTGCCTTTGGAGACCAACACTATAGCTCAGATTACTTTACACATATTTAAATGCTAATTTTCCAAGGCACAGTTGCTAGCCAAGTACCACCCTGGTAAAATGGAACAGGCCCTTCCTCAATACAGGAGCCACACTAGTAGTATGTTTCTGTGTCGCTGGCCAATGTTGAAAGTCAGGTGCTGGAGCAAAGCATACTGAGGTTCCTTCTGGGACTTAGAAGAGAATGCTTTCACTCGCTCTGACTGCTTTTCACAACTGAAATAATGTTTGTTACGAGACCGGTTGACTTTCCCGAACTCCTTAACCCAAAACTTAGGAGATACCTTGATTGCCTTGGCATGATTCCAAAACTAGCAGCCACAAAGTACTGTTGTACTTCCCTGTTTGCATAATCATGAGCACACTCATATAAGTTAGGGTGTATGTTCATTAAAAAAGAAATGAATATTATCCAAAAATGACTGCTCTCCACAGAGTACTAGCTGAGATAACCAGGGGCTCGAACGCTCGTTTCGGATAGCAGGTACGTGTGCGGGGCTGTGGACCACGTGCAAGGCTATGTGGGTTTTTTAAAAGTATCTTTTTTTAAAAAGTGGAGACCTGGAGGCTCAGAAGAGTGCCTGGGCCACGACAGGAGTGACAACACAGGTAAGAGCATGCTCTAATCTATGGGTTGTCCCCACGTCTTATGTCCCCAACTTCACTCAGAAACAGCAATGCCCACGGGCAGTTTTGCCTGCATGTGACAGAAAAGGAGACTGTTATGGCCATGAAAGCGCCTGTTCAGGTTACCATGTTCAGAGATTTAGCCTGTCACAAAGTTGCATCTCAAAGGGCAACTGGAGGTATGTAAAATAGCATTGTTAAGGCATAACCCTTTGGAGCTCCTCTCTCCACCTGGTATTTCAATGGCTACTAGTTATCTTGTCCTAACCGTCCAAGAAGTTCAAAGGTGTGAACAAAATAACGGGTGTGAACAGATGGCTATCTGATGTTCCTTGTTAAAGAATTTACTGTGATTTAATAGCACAACCTGTCGTATGCCTTGCTTGATTTCTTCCATGCAGATATACAAAATTCCGAGAATAATTTTCATAGGACTTTTCCCATATTTAGAAATAAAAAAATCCAATAAAGAACAAATATTTGGCCAGGCCTATCTTTATCTGAAAGTCAATACTAACATTCCAACTTTGCCCGAAGGAAAAACCCCATCTACAATGGTAGATATGAGTCCAGGAATGGCTCTAAACTATGATAAAACTTGCATGTTTTCATTGACAGCCAATAGTTACCACAGTGCCTGGAATAAATGCAAGGAGAGAGTTATCTCATCATACAGCTATTTCCCTTGAAATAGATAACATTTTTCCATTACTTTAGTTCTGGAGCATAAGGTAAGGAGAAGGTTGACAATAGAAGATACAAAGATATATTCAAGAGAGATTACTCACGTAAAAACATTTATGTCCCTATGATGAACATGATTTCTGGGGAAAAAGGTCATGGAGTATCTGGAACAGTTCTTTTGTGTCTGAGTGATAACAACCGAAAATTGTCTTCAGTAGACTGGTAGCTTAAATTTGGGAATCTGGCAAACTAGAAACCTTTTTAAAAAGGTATTGATAAAAGGCAAAAATATCATTAAATCCCAGTATCTCTTGGGAGCAGCAGCTGCTGGGTTTTTTTCTGACTCACTTCTTGTAACTGCAGACCAAATGCACACAGGGTTCAGATCAGCAGGATGGCCGGCACCACCCCTCTGTGACGAAGCTTGCTTGTATCGACAGTGCTCCGTTGCTGCCAATCGTCCAGCATTCTGGAAAGGTAAAGTCACTGACTCCCAGAGCACCCGCATGGTCCAGCTATGCTGTATAGCTCTCTTGTAGCATGCCTTAAAAGCATCAAAAGTTTTGCCTTCTCATACACTTGCATCGTATAAAGCTTCAGGCATTTGGAAATAAAAGTTGATTTTTTTTCATTCTGTGCATGATATGAAAAAGCACAAAAAATAGCCATTGCTTTTCTTTCTCTTTTCAATAGAGAAGGTATTTTCAGTGTCCTAGAGACGCCAGACTTTACCAGGGGGCATGTTTGGGAGCTGACACATGCTGAATGTTATTTCCTATTAATGATAAATAAAGATGTCAATTTTTTTTTGTTTTCTTAAATAAATGCAGGAAGTGCAATTAACTAATTTCTAAAATGAGGGTGTTGATTAGTGTTCCTCTTTACTGACTAAGACACTATCACCAAATGCTCTCAGAATGAGATATTTGGCTGCTCCCACATGCTCTATAATGCCTATGGACAGTCAAAGGAGTTTCAAAATATTTACACTCTGTTGCAGGGAGGGCTTGAGGAGAAAGGTCATCCTGACTGATTTCTGGAGTATTCCGATTCCAAAGCAAAATGTTTTTAAGGTCTTTTTTCTTCAAATATTCCATTTGCAAAACATTTGCCAGAAGGTAGGGCTCTGGGGTTGGTTTAATTTTTAAGTTTTGGGGGGAGTAGAGTGAGGCAGGGCTTTCTGCAAATGTAGTAGGCGTTCCATATCCTCTCAGCAAGTTGATAATTTCAAGATCCCTAATTGCTATTACAGAACTGCTTGACCGTAATATCACAGTGATGAAACAGACCCTTCTCTGATAGCATTTTTGTTTACTCTTGTTACTTTCTTAAGATTCCCATTCAGCATGATTGAAGCCTAGGGAACACTGGAGATATTAAACACCGTCTTCGGCCCTGATTGCAAATACTTTAAAAAAAGGGTAAGTGTTGCAATCATGAATCATTATTCAAAGAATTCCTTTCACTCTGAAATTAAGAGGAAACTATACTTATGTTATATAACATTAAGTTATTTCATCTAACTTATTTGAGAGTAATAATTCTCAAGAATTCTTTTTAAGCAATCTTCTTAAGAACACTTATCTTGGAATCTGCACTTTTAACAAAGTGTCTAAAAAGAAAAGGGTTTGAAACAGAAGAAAATACAGTTATAGGAGCATGAGAATTATTTGATCTTAAATTCTTCCTTTTACTGAAAACAGCCTAAACCTCATACTAAACTAAGTTTTCTGCAAGGGGATTTCCATTCATTTCTACAATTTAGACACTGTCCAAGTACCCAATGGGAATGCTAAAAGGATACATAAACCTTGGCTGAAGCAAAGTTTGACTGAGGAGTAAAATGTTGTGTATTGTACATGTGATATTACTTAAACAGTTATTGCTGTGCAATGCTGATCCAAAGGTTTCAGACGTATTGATGAACTGACTTAATGCCATGTATTATTTATACCCAATAATAACTACAACACATACCAAATATTAGTAAAAATAACTGACATAATTGTATTGAACTACATATGAACCACTCTTAAAACAGAAGCTAGATTTCTTGAAAGAAGTATTTCCTCCTCTTTGAATACTATACTATCCAACAAAGAGCCTTTTGGTTTGTGTAAACCTGCAACTCAAAGACAGACAGACTGTAAAATCACACCTTAAAGATTATTTTCAAATAAAGCTATTTTTCATTTAGGCAGAAGTGGAACTCTCATTCTACCGAGAACACGGCAGCAGCATACTTGTGACCTGGTCCATTTTCAACATTTATAGGCTAGGCAGTTCCACAGCAAGGTCATGCACAATATAGTCAAGTCTGTACTTGACTGTTAAGCAGCCTCACAACACAGTAAAATTTAAAAACCACTATGGCCATATGCAGGCTACCACTACTCCATCCATGCAAGGACAATGCTCCACTACAGGGCTGAATCCAGCTGTACTGTGGAGGGAAAAGCCATGCAGGCTCACCTGAATTGGAACAAAATCCAAACGCTCCTACAGGAGCGGGTAAAAAGGTGGCTCACAGTCTCTCTCCCTGCTCAGTAAATCTGTGCCCAGTATGATGCCAGAAAGATACTCCCAGAGTGGATTCAGTTTATGTTACAAAAACAGAACTTCTGCCTGTAGAGCAAACCATTTGGCACCATCAAAGAAGGCGTTACATCAAAAGCACCATTTTCCCAGGAAAGCTATAACTATATTGGGAATTTTTTCAGGATTCTTGTGTCAGTCAAGGGTTCGGCTCCTTCCAACTAGTGATTATAATATAGCTATGATGCCAAAGTCTGTCTGCCACCTAGGTTAGAGTCTAAAGAGGGTGCTTATTTTTTATAAATTTAGAATATATTCTTTATAAATTAAGAATATACTCTCCTGAGTTCTCCTGTAGCCAAAGGAGAGAGATTGGCCCCTCCTCAAAAGTTACTCAATCATTAAGTAGGATAAATTACCCTCTAGAGGAGCCTATTTTCTCTCTGTTGCTTATAGAGGGAATTAAAAGCAAACCATTAAGGTTCTTCAGTAGGGTACCTAATATCAAATGGCATGAACTCTGCTCTTCAGGAGTCCCCAGTGATTTTCAGTGGGACCTGTGGGAGCTGAAGATCCCAGACCACTTTGAGTCCTGAAGGTTCTGCTCGAGTTGCATATTTCTTCTCTAGCTTTTTTTAATGTCTGCTTTGCAATATGAAGATTTGTTTTAAGGAAAACTTGCATTTAGCATTATACAGTGTTAAAAAAAAAAAAAGAAAAAGGAAAGGAAAGGAAACTCAAAACAGAAGAAAAAGAATGTGCTACCTCGCTAGTGAATGCTTTAAAATTTTCCTACTGCAATGTTAGGGCACAAAATTTAATGGAAGCTTTCCTATCAGTTTCCAGGGGCCAAGATTTTACCTTGCTAGTTTCTACAGAATTGGAATTTGTGAAAACAAGAAATGCAACTAGAAGACTGCTTATTAGCTTTTTTTTGGCTTGCAGAAATATTTATCAAGCTAAAGTTTGAAATATGTGAAAAGTTAATATATATTTATATATAGATATAATCTGATCTAGTTGAAGATGTCCCTGCTCGTTGCAGGAGGGGGTTGGACTAGATGACCTTTAAAGGCCCCTTCCAGCCCAAACTGTTCTATGATTCTATGATATTCTACTACTCTAATGTAGCATTTGGCAAATTATAGGCTTGAGGACACCATATGCAGAGTAAAATAAAGAAAATACTCATCCCTTAGATTATAAAGGATTTAAAGTTGAGCTGGGTTGCAATAATTGAACTTATGATATAAATTCTCATCTAAATATCCCTCAGGAACTTATTCAAATTTTCTAAGCAGTAAATAAGAGTTTCTCTCACAAAAGCTTATCTATGTTCATCCTATCTTTGTTCACTTCAGAAATCCCTTTCATGACACGCAAGATTTTCCTCACTGCAAATATCTTGCAGGAGGAACCCTAACAGTGGCATTTAGATTTTTAGGACAATTGTAGTAAATATGATAAAATAAGCACATAAAGAGATTCTACCCTTGTATACACTAGTGCAAAGACAGGGAAGTTCCCTGTTTAGGTCACTGCACTATCTGATCAAGGCAGTTGGAAGATACTGTTGATTTGCAGATCTGAGAGATCAAGCTTAGTACATAATGCATACCCAAGGTCTTAATTCTGTCTTTGCATACATAGACAAAGATCTCATTAACTCCTGATAAAAAGAATTGTCTTTCACTGAAAACTGTGTGTCAAGGGATATGCGAAAGTGTTTTGGTTCTATGTACCAATACCATAATTTTTTTCCCAGGTTGCATCCTGCAATGAGATCTAATAAGCCTACTTTCTCCTTTAGAGTGGGGTGTGCAGAGATTGACAGGCACTCTCAATACCAAAAAAGAGCAGACACAGTGGAAACAGCCCTCTTTTAAAATGTGCTCTTCGTTTTTACATATTTTTTTCTTGTTTGTTTGTTTTTGCATTTTCTACAGTAGCAGCACCAGCGTTAAAGGCTGCTTGGGGCAATCAATGCACTAAACATTTGATTCACACTTTCTCAGAATAGATCAGATTACATTACTGCCTTCCTCCAACTATGTTGGGGAAGATGGCGTTGAGTCTCTTTTTTTATGGCTGTAGTTTCTACTCATACAACCTCTTTTGTCAGTGACTACAGTCAGCAAGTGATTGTAAGAAAGTGATCTGTCTTTATTGACTCTTCATGGAAAGCAGAGAGTAGCAGTCATAAGAGCATAGCTTCCCACCCCACAGCACTGCCTTTTCCCAGCCACTGCCAAGAGCATAAAAGCCCAAAGGCAAATTAAGCAAAAGTCTGCAGTGCTGAGCTGCCCAGAGGTGAAGAACATATTTCCCCTTCTCAACTACACTGGCATAGTGCCGCGGGTGGGCACCTCACCATTGGATTCTGGCCCAGCTGCTGGAATCCTGCCACTGGCAACTGCATTTCAAAAATTAAGAAACCAATCAAGTTTCTAAAGCATTACCAGTGCAGAATTCATCTCTCTCTATTGCCAGAGCCTGTTGCCTCTGCTCCTTCTGTTTCTTTTATACTTGGCATTGGAAACATGACAGAAGCTGCTGGTAAAGCTTAGAAACTGCAGAAAAGATAAACCCCAACCAAGAAAGATTACTCTCTTAATTTTTTTTGGAAGTGGTCAGCAACCATGTGATTGAAGGTCATGTAAGCCTATTTTGATTTTCAAAAGCATTTGGAAAAATCTGTCACCAAAAGCTCTTTAGGAAACTATGCATCTGTTGTTTAGGAACGAATGTCGCTGCTGGAAAAATAACTGATGAGAAGATAAACACCAGATGAAAATAAAGGAATGTTTTTTACAGTGGAGGGAGGCCACCAATGGAATACTACAATGACCTGAGCCCCTGCTGCTCAGTTTCTTTTTTTCTCAGTGACTTGTGAAGGAGTGGTACAAAGCTAGTCAGACTAGTAAAGATGATAATTAAAAAAGAAGTGACACTAAGTTACCCAGACTAGCAAGAATGACAGCTAATTATGATGGCTCTTATGAGCTGGCATGACTGGAAAATAAAACTTTTATAAACGGCAGATAAAATTCAATTACATTTAAATTAATATATACAAGAAAGAGCAATTCTGATTTGACCTATGAAATGATGGGCTCTTAGTTGATAATTTTGATTAGGAAGAATTATCTTGTAGTTATATTAGATATTTCCAACAGTGCTCAGCAGCGGTCAAGAAAGCAAATTAAATGCTAGGCATTATTAAGGAATAAATACAAGGAACACTAAGGAAGAGAACAGCATTACACCACTGACTAAATCCATCGTTTGTCCACATCTTGAATACTTCATGCAATTCCCACTTTGGTCTCCTCACATAAAAAAGTTACAACAGAATTGGAAAGGGCGAGAAAAAGACAAAACAGGTAACCAAAAATAACTTTGTATTTCGCAGTATGAACAACCCCATGCATCCATACAGGCTAGGGGACAGCCTTCTGGAAGGTGCTAAGGGACAAGCTGACCATGAGCGTGCTCTTGGGGCAAAGACAACCAGCAGCATCCTGGGCTAAGCATGAGGAAGAGCATTACCAGCACATTAATAGAGGTGGGTGATCCTTTTTCTCTGCCAAGCACTGTCGAGACACACCCAGATTGCTGTGTTCAGTGCTGGGGGACAGTTCATGACAGACATGGACTTACTGGAAGAAGTCCAGTGAAGGGCCACAAATACAATTATGGGACTGTTGCATCTAACATGCGAGGAGAGGTTGAGAGCTGGGACTGTTCAGGCTAGAGAAGACTCAGGGGATTGTAACAATGTCTACAAATACCTGATGGGAGCAAGTAAAGAGGAGGGAACCAGTGTCTTCTCAGCAGTGCCTACTGGAAGGACAAGAGGGAATGGGCACAAACTGAAACACAGGAAATTCCATTTAAACATAAGAAAGAACTTTTATTGTGGGAGTGATCAAACATTGGCACAGGTTGCCCAAAGAGAGCTTGTGGAGTCACCATCCTTGGAGATACTCAGAACCCAGCTGTACGTGGTCCTGAGAAACTTGCTCTAGTCAAACCTCAAGGGAGGCTGGACTAGAAGATCTCCAAAGTTGCCTGCCAGCCTCAACTATTCCGTGATTCTGTATGAGAACAGATTGAGTAGGCTAGGACTGCTTCAACTGAGGTGGGATGACAGTGCACTTTAACAAGTCATGAATGAGAAGTAAAGGAGATGACGGATACTGTGTTCACCGTTTCTTCCAGTTCAAGAACTGAATCATCAGATGAAGCTTCTAGAATCCAGTTCAAAAGGAATGAAAGGAGGTAACTCTTCCTGACGCAATTAGCAGACCTGTGGAACTTGTTGCCAAGAGATGCTGGGGATAATAGAGTCTTCATGGGCTCTAAGGGAGATTAGAAAACTATATGGAAGGGAAATCCACTGAGGATTTCTGAACATAAAAAGCCATCTCAGGAAATCACCTGAGCTGAAAATACCTGGCTGTCCAAAGAGTTTAAGGGACAAATATCATATATTCCTCAACTTCCCCAACTTCCCATGCATAAGAAAATAAAAATGATTCATAATTGCTATCAAAAGATTAGATATCAGTTAAACTAGGAAGCGGTAGCAGTCAGCCACTAATGTGTTATTTTCTATTCAAATAAACATGTTCTGACTAGTTGGCATATACTACTTCTTATTTTATAGTACAGACACAGAAGACTGCAACTGCAGAGTGGACACCCGGGCACAGGGAACTTGCCAGCAAAAGCTGGAAAGAAATTCTCCAGCAGAAACAAACTGGAACCACAGGTTGTACGTGGACTCTTGTGTTCAACAGTTCACAATTGACCTATCCATAATTAATTGACTGAATTTATACTTTCGGCCTCCCACATCCTCTAGCAGCAAGTTCGACCATTTAGTTATTCATTGTGTGAAACAGAACATTCTTTTGTATTTTTCTAAACCCACTACATCTCCATTTTTATAGACTTTTGCCAAATCAAAGGCAGGGTTCCAGTAGGACCTCCTGAGTTACTGGCTGACTGCCACACAAACAGGGAATGGTTCCTTGGCTGCAGAAGCAGGAGGACTGTGCTCCACTTTCAGGTCAGACGGTGTGTAAAACTTTTTTTTTTTATTTATTTTTTTGCTTTTTCACAAAAACCCACCAGTGACTGTTTGCTATATACTGCCCTATAGAGCTACCATTGTTATTTAATAAGCAGATCAAGTCTTCTTCTGAAAAGCCACTCTAGCTACTTAATGGTCTACAATACCACCAACACTGTGGTCCAGCTTCCAGCTAATGTCTACTGAGTACCTCTACTATGGCTTATTTATTTTAAAATATATTTTTTGCCTAAAGACCAAAAGGAAAAGTGAAAAAAGGTTTTAAAATTTAAGAGGAATATCTCTAGAAAATCCCTCAACTAAAACTAGTATTTAATAAACCAATTAAATTTGCCAAATGACAACTTATTACCTATCATTCTGTTACACAAATAAATGCTTAATTGAAGACAGCATAGATTTCATGCTGCCCACATAATAATCTAAACACTACTCTTCACAAGCATACTAAAACCTGAATGCTTAGGCAGAATAAATAACAAAAAGTTAATTACCTTTTTAAAATAGTAATCTCAAAACATAGAGAACTGCAATCTTGTGCAACATACTCCTTCACATATTGGTACTGACAATACAGGTCAACAACCCAAAATGACAAACAAAAAAGTGTATCGCTTTATTATAATTTAATCACATTTCAGTCACTCAGCCTTCAACAAAGCTACAGATGTGAATAATCCCTTTCTAACTCAGCAAAAAATGCCCCAGAAAACTAAGAAAAGCCATATAGTTAATCTAGAGCATTAGTCACTTGACTAAAACATCTAAAATCCCCTTTTCATTTAAGAACTGTAATTTTCTGTTTAATATGACTTAAGACTACAGAATGGAAAGGATTCGAATTACTATCCAGATCCTCAAACAGAAACATTTTTCATTTTAGCTAGTTACATACAAAGGATACATATTTGGATATAAATACATAACAAAAGTATGGCTACATTCAATCAGTGCAAAGGTAGCCCACTGTCCTCTTTCAATTGTTGCCAAAGCCACATGCTCAGGGAAAGACTACAGCAAACATTTACCAAACCAATAAATTCCAGTTTTATTCTAGTTACTTAAACTGTATCAAAATGTTATATAACGTTACACGTTCAAATGACTTGAGTACAAAGCAATGGAAATGCTCTCCAGAGGTGACTTTCTCTTTCCACTGTCTGCACAAGAAGTCTGGGAGTCCCACCACCATCTCTTACCCCTACCACATACCTTCTGGCCACAGGTCATGGGCAATCAACAGGCTTTAAACTGTATCGCCCTGCCCCAGGAGTTCTCAGAGAAACTCTCTTGGCCAGAGCACCTTGGCCCTTGCCTTTGGTACAGCTTTGGTGCTTGCTGCCCTGCTTTCTGACGTTTTGTACAATCACGTTCAAACTACACACAGATACTTTTATCCAGTTGTTGGAATGTTGAAGACAAGTAACAGGAATGAGTCAAGGATACACAGAACTGTCTGCGCGATAGCCCAAGGAAGCACATAGAAATGAAAATCCAATAAATGTCTTTAAGCAACAATTAAGGCTAAACAGATGTGCCCCCACTCTGTCCAGCAAAGACAAACGAGTTAAAACAAAAGGCTACATATTGCTTACCTTTCTCAGTCAAACCAGAACAGCAGTTCTAAGAAGCACAAGGAAGAATCCATTAAGGCTATCTCACAGTTAAACCTTCAGAATTATCAAAACTGTAGCAGCACTGCCCGGTAGTAAATTGTTTCAGAATATTGAGTGTTACAGTTACCTCCTCAGCGAATGTATGCCACAAAACCATATATATTTCTTCACTGCACTCTCCAAGACTCCATATTCAGAGACTCTACTTCTTTGTCCTGCAGCCTCTTCCTCCTTGACTTTCATCAACGATTAAGTACTGAGCAAGCGATAGTCATTAACTTAGGCATTTCATAGAATCATAGAATAACTAACTAAAGCTCTAAATTCATCTCTCCCCATACTCTTAACTTGCATACAAGTCAGAAGCCTCCAATCCTAAACATAATGGCCAGCTAGAGGTGGGAAGCCTTATAGTATCTGCAATAGACAGCAAGCACTGCTATCAAGGGTGTGCGGCCAAGACTCCCAGGAAGGAGTTTGATCTGGTACATAAGGGTAGGTAGACCAGCCATCGACTTGTTCTGTGGACTTGGAAAAATCTGATTCTGTGGATGAATGAGTGTGGCCATAGCTCTGCAACTGGCAGGGCACCATTGCATCGATGCAAAGACGATAACTTGGTACATACCATCTGACTGCGTCTCAGAGTTAATTACTGGTGAATGGTAGCTGGAATTTGCTTGGAACTAGACCAAGAATGGGGCATCTACCCAGGGTTATGTGCCAAGACTCTGATATTCCTCTAGCAAGCTCAGAGCAACAACTTAACAAATCAATCTTGGATCTTAAGATTTTTATTTTTTTTTAAAGGGCCATTTTGGGTTTTCTGGTTTTTCTCAGTTACAAGTCACTGAGACTCCACCTGACAGGTTAAAGAAGCTCACAGCACTAGGTAAGGAGCTACTAACAACATCCAGCTCCATAAGGGGCTCAACAGATATAAAAATCAGCATGAGTTCCCTAGATAATTTTCATAAATAAATGCAAGGGGATGGAGAGAGGTAAAGTAATAAAGCAAATTTATTTTAGACCTTCAGGCATAAGTTTGTCGTCTCTTCCCCGTGATGGATTTGTTTTGGAAAAGTTAATTTGGGAAACAAACATTGTACTGCTGATATCCTAGGCTTATTTAAAGTGCTTATCTGTAATGTTCAAAGAGCTGATGTGCTGGCAGGTATTTTTCCTCATATCCAGGGCAGGAGCATGGAGCGACCTATAGGTCGTTCCAACCTACAAACATCTCTGATGCTGTGTCTGTCCCTCAGAATCACTTCTTTCATGTTCCTCCTTCATCTGAAGGACGATTTGCTTCTGTCTGATACCACCAGTCTACAGTACTCAGTACAATAGAATGGAAAGAAGACAAAAATGGCCATGTTCTTGTTTATTTTTTCCCCTTTTCCACTTGCTGCCAACTCATTTAGTCTTGCATTCTTACAACCCATATTTTGGTAATACTCACTCAGTTCTTACTTTTACTTGCACCTGTATGACTATGCAGCTAAAGTAAAAATTTAAACCAGTGTATTAAAAAAAAACAAAACCAACCCACTCGTCTTGGACCTAAAGATAGAGCAATATTAATATTTTATTATTTGGAGTTGTGTTTGACAGACTGGATTCTTTAACAACTGACTTATTCAGTGACTATACATATTACCTTTTTGTGACATAAACTACTGAAAAGTCTGCAGGTAAGTGGCATTATGCAAGTACAAAAATACCATTATCAGTGATATACCAATACTGAAAGTCATTGCCTGGTCAGTCTCAAAATATCTAGGAGAGTAAATTAGCTCCTATGTTGTTTAGCCTCTGCCTCATTCACTCCTGCTGAGGTACCTATCTCTGCACTGGCTGTAAGACTGTGGTCATGGCAAACGCCCTACAGAATTAGGGCAAAAAGGAATTTATAAGATTCATGCAAATTGTAGGTGACTGAACTACACTTCCCAGACACCTTTCCCTCTCCACTGATGAAAGAGGCAGCCATCTGCAAAGTCGGAACCTTGCTTACACACGCCAGTTACACGTGTAATGTTAAATATGACGACTCTGGACCACCTTATCTACTTCGTTGTGAAGATCAAGATCCAGAAAAAAACATTTTCGTTTGTAATCCCTAATCATGTGCCACATTTTCTGCCTTCCTCCATAAGACAGTAACTCACTGAAGGCTAGTTCCCCAACTATACCTTTTTCAGTCCTTTAACTGCTGCAATCATTTTCCATCTACGTTCTGCTCACCTTCATGGACAGATAAACAAGTTCACTTAGACCTCCAGGCTGGTAAAGCGCCAGCTCTCACTATACCTTTTTGTGAACATCCCTCAGAGTCACTAAGTTGTTTTATTATTTTACACAGAGGGATTTAGAGGATTTTAAAAGCATGAGTTGTTTTTAGAGTGACAGGAACTGTATGCCCAACTGGCAAATTTTAGTAAACAAGCCACTCAACATTCACTAAAATTCTGCTGTGAGCCTAGTCCTTTCTAAAGAGAGCTGGGCAATGAAAAACCTTTCAATTTATGCCACAGAGCTGGCAGAAACTTAAAGCAAAACCAAGTTCAAGATAAAAAAAGCGCTAGAATTAAAAAATGCTATTTAGGAATTTTATGTAGGACCTGCACTTTTTGACACTAAAGGAGCTACTGAAATTATTGACATTCATCAAATGTTTAATTTCACAGAAGAATGAAGATTCAGTTTAATTTACATTGCTTGTAAATTTTTCTCAAATATTAAAAGCATTTGGTCAAAAACTGAAAGGTTATGTTAAGAAGTCAAATGTTATTTCTCTATTTTTAAATGAGCCTTTTGATTTTTAATTCCTAAACAAGATTTTGTTTCAAAATGTAATAATATTAGTAAAAAGAATAAAGGAAAACACCTCTTTAAAATAAAAATACTTTTTAAAGCTCTGTTCTATGTGGAAAGTTGTGTTTGTTCTGCTAAAATAGGTTCTGTGTTCACATATTGATAAGTGCAAAATAACCAGGAACCAGATTCTGCCTCCCATTCTTTACAAATTCAGCTGCGCTTTCGCGATTTAATGTTCTCTGAAAAGTTCACATGGGTTGACAATAAACAAACAAATGAAAGATCGGTGAACCCGTATCCCAAACTGCATCAACATCTGATGATTTCCTGCCAAGTTTGTAACAAATTTACTCAATGCATTTTATTGCCTCTCTCTTTGTGACAGTCAGATGCTTTCTTTCCTTATCCTTATTTACAGTCCTAAATTGAAGTAGTAGTGTTTGGTTGGCACTGGTGTGACAAAACACATGTTATTGCCTCTTTTCTCTGATGGCATAAAAAGATATTCTTGCAGCCAGGATTCTGGTGCAAATGGTCACAGAATGCTCAGTTTATTTGAGCCTCAGTGTTTAAAGTAGCTGTCTATAAACACCCATATGGGAAAATATGTTAACATATGGAAATCTAAGAATGTGAACAGAGTTAAGGAAGATATCTTTAAAAATATTGATGACCTTTGCAGGAATTCCCGTATTACAAAATTTTCTGGAATTTAACATTAACACAGGGATAAACTTATTTGTTAAAAGACTTATTTTAGAGAAAAGAATATGAACTGTATCCCCCAGTCATGCAATGTACCATAGCAGAATATGAAGTTAAGAAAACATGTTGACTATCCCATCCTGTCATTTATCCTCACGGGCAATTTTGATGATATAACTTTAGTGTGTATATATGCGTGCATGCGAATGTAAACATTTTATAAAGCACAAGGAAGAAACAAATATGCAATGGTAGGTAAAGCAGTCGAGAATCAATCCAGCGTCAATACCCTCAACAAAAACTATACTAATACAATGGAGTTACTTTATCCTAAGGAAGGAATAGTCAACAATTCAGCATAGACATTCAGAGCAGAGAGCACCAGAAAGTCACAGCTGTCAATACACACATCTCCTCATCTTTCAGATTTGCTCTCCTGGACCTGGGTCCTCACTGTGAGCTGCCTGGGAGCTGGTGACAGTTCATGATGGGAGAGGCAGCTTGTTTTCCCACATACATTAGGGCAGTGTGCCAGCAACTGTCATCAGTCACCTCCCACCTTCTCCTCCCAGCTTTCTATCACTTTTTTCTCCCTTTCCCACACTGTCCTTGCAAATAAATCACATATGTATGCACAAGTGTCATACAAACTATATGCTAGCAGACACAAAAAGCATGGTAGGAAGAGGGAAGAGCAGCATAAGGCACATGTAATTGTAAGATGCCTACATAGCCCACAGCTCAAAGCAGTCCCCAACTTTCTCATACCACCCTGGAGGAATGCACCTTTTCTGTTCCTTTCTACCTCCTCCTCATTTTGTATTTCCATTAGTTCAGAGAATACCTTCAGGAGAGAACTTCAGTACTAATCTCCTCCGGGCTACTTCTGAGGAAAAAATGTGTGTGAACCCAACTCCATTGACCGTAAAAGCCTTAGGTAGAGACCTTTCCAGGCTCATGGTCAACCCCTACAGCGTGGCATCTCTCCAAGGGCAGTTTGTGGGGTGTACACAATACACTTCAGCTATTACTACTTTTCTGCAGATATTTGCCCCGCCTTCTTTTTGTTGCATTGTTTTGAGAATTCAACTATTATTCCCACTCTAGGATGGAAATAAAAAGAGTGTCAGAAATCTCTGGGGATTAGAAAGCATTTTTGGTACAGGTCTTCAAAGAAAAATCTTTAGGACCACTCAATTTTTTGAACAGTAAATAACAGATTTTCTGTAAGCTGCGCATCATTCCACTAGTCTAATAATCTTCTCTTTCTTTTTTTCTCTCATTCTTCTGGAATAACAGGATTAACAAGAATCCTGTTAGCAATTCTTAAAATAACTATATATTTCCAGTGCCTCTATTTATATGGCATTATATACTCACTTGTGACTGTCCCAGAAATAGCATGGAATATTTATTTCGCTCGCTTACTGACTATCCTTACTGTTCACAAGGTCCCTTATTATTATTCCCTCATTAATATCCATGTATCACGGTATTTTTTGTATCAATTTTTAATTTCATCTGAAACAAATGAATTTTTAACAGCAGCTTTTCTTTTGCTCAGAGACTTGACTTCTAGAGCAGCTGACAGGCTGGAGTCATTGATAGTATTCACAATTCCTTAAGTGTTCCTGAGAACGTTAATTAATTTATGCACAAAATGACTCTTCAAGATTATCTAGTACTTCTTTCCAGGTGCCATCATTGCAAACAGTGAAAAATCTCTCCCTGTTATGCCAATACACTGAGCTAATGTGTGGATCCTGTCTCCCTCCAGTGGCATGTCACACTGGCCATAAAGTCTAATATTAAAGTGCAATTACAGTTTCCCTGAAACTCAGATGATGTCTCTCCATTGCCAAGGTTGCTAAGGGGTTGCACGGATAGCTGGAAGAGATTTCATGTGCCCTAGAAGCCCCAGGGAAATTACAAAACGACCCCATTCTTTCACCAAGTCTCTTCTAACTGCCAGAATCTGCTGTTGCCTGCTCAGCTTGCTGTTGTTTGTGTCGCAATAGCAAGAAACACAAGGAAAAACCACGGGGAGAAGGAGGCAAACTATTTGTCCAGGGCTTGAAATAACTCTCCAAAGCATTAACTGGATTTCTGAAAGCACATGTGCTACATAAAAATTAACAGTCACAATATTATGCTGTTGCAAAAGAGTTGTATACTGAGGCACAAAAAGGCGCATCATGTTCACTCATACACCCAACAGTTTAGCAATGTTGTATTCCATTTACATTGCGCCTTTCCCACAGCATACTTCAACATATCTAAAATCTTTACACAATATAATGACTTGTGCAGTGAACAAATACTAAGCTGTTCCATGTGTTGCAGAGAGGAATTTTTTGTCATAGGAGAAGACCCTGAATGTATTCAGCCCACGCCTTTTGAAATGTATGTGCCCACTGTAGTGTGGATTCACTGCGAGAGCAGTATGTATGTTCCCTTGAGCAGGGGAAATGAAATGTGCTCCCAGGCTTGCCCTCGGTCTTTCTTTGGGGAAAACGGGAATAGTATCCGTCCCAGGAGTGATTTATGGCTCTGTTAAAGACCTCTGCCTTTTCAGCAAGAACACTGCATTACAGCAATTTATTGGTCTTCCTATTCTTTAAAACCACATAAACAATTTGTAATGCAAAAGCCATAGTACGTAGTGAAACAAAATAGTTCCTCATTGTGGAGATTATAAACTGCATTGTAGGGCAAAATGTCTCTAAACATTGTACCAGTCTATATCCTGTGCTTACCTTACAATTTAAAAAACTCAGTAATGTGCAATGATGGTGCAAACAGCAGACTTTGAGAATAATTAATTCTTTTTCAAGTTTAAATTTTAAAAGTTTGGGTACAGGACTACTACTTAACAGCAACATGAGATCCTCACAATCAGCAGCGATGCTTTTTTCCTTTCATAGGAAGAACATTTTGAAATTCAGTTTCCATATCAAATAAACAAAGACTGTTTGCTCACAGATACACGTGTAAAGTGGGAGTTGTAGTTATACAGACAGTAAATTCAGCTAAGGATTTTCATACCTATGGCCCTTGTATGAATTTCTGGAATTTCACTCTTGTTTAAATTTACTGCAACTCACATGTCTGTTCATTGCAACCGCCTGGTTCAGAAAGTGAACAGCTGGTGAAGCAAACAATACAGAGAATGGGAAGAAATTGGTAGGAAAAAGAAGAGTAAATTCCATAGCTGTTAGCACAACTGCATGAGTGTGATGGGAATGGGACATTTTCCTCTTCTCATTACTACTATTTTTTCCCAGTTAATTGTTCGTTTTTTTTTAAAAACGGCTGCACAAACACTTATAACAGTCAAAAACGCAGTAAATTGCTGAAGGTATTACTAGACTTAGCGGTATTAAAAGGCTGATAAGATTTAGGACAGGTGACCTGTCTATGAACCTTTTCTCCAAGTACTATGCCTAAAAACTAAGTTTACCATCCACTACTGAATGCACCCTAAGAAGTAAGTTTCTCATTAGATTGCAAGTTTCTTATTTGTCACATTCCAAAGAAAAGCATCAAAAAATTATCCAGCAATTAAATATAATTTCATTGCCAAAATATAAAAATTCCTAGGTTTCAATTTCAAGGACGAGCATGCTTAGATAGATGCGGTACAGGTCCAAAATCCACTACTCAGGAATCCATACAGTTCCCTTGATTTTCTGAGTATGAAACCACCCAAAAATGAAACCACAATTTCTTCTACTTTTTTTTTTTTTTNTTTTTTTTTTTTTAAGAAAACAGAGACCTAACACTTTTGTTTAACTGTAACAGTTTCTTCCTCCACCTTCAAAGCTAGGAAAGAATTTTTATTTTCTTCTGCCTAACATGGGTTTCATTCGGCCTCAAGGTGGCGATACAATTGTGATAGTTACTTGCTTCCAAGGCTGCATGTACTAAAATTGAATCAATCTGGGTTATTTCTTTTACTGCTAAGAAGATAGTTCTTGGTAAAGAATCAGAGTGGTGCTACTACTGCAGCTCTCATTGCTAAAACAACTCTGCACTATTAAACATTGGAAATAAAAAGTTAAGGCAAGATAAATTCTCAAATGCTTTCCTTGTTTGGATTTTCAGAACAGGATTTAAGAAAACGTTATCTCTACACCTATAGAACATTCCCAAATGTGTCTCACACATATGCATATTATAATTAGCCTAATTGGATAGCAATTGTTTACAGCTTTGGTGAGTAGCATCTTTTTTAAAAGTATAATTTTATATGCATGCTCAAACATTCTAAGATGTTAAGGAAGGAGTGAATAAGTAGCAAAATAAACTCATGCTAGCCTGAAAATTAAGGAGTATGTAACAAAAACCAGAATTGTCAGGTAAAAAAAAAAATTCACGTGCATTTATTCTAAGTGATTTTCTACCCCCAAAAAAAGTGTTTTCCCTAAAACACATCCAATGTACTATAAAATGTTCTTTTTCTCTATAACCACACAGACCATAAAAACTTAGCCTAAGTGTCACATAGGAAAATGCAGGAAGAAATAAATTTTTGAGACAGAGGGCAATGTATGGAAAAGAGTTGTCATTGTACTCTAAGACTTATCTAGTGTAAGTATTTTTTCAGGTTAAGTTGATGCTCGCTGCTGTGCATTCATCATGTTTTGGTACTAATTTTCAAGAAGAAAGATCCAGTGAGCTACAAGCCAGTCAACCAAATTTCAGTGCCAGGGAAATTTAGGGAAAAAGTCCTTCGAGAAGCCATTTTCAAATTGGGTGGAGTACCCACTGCAAGAGTACCCCCAGAGAACACCTGGAAGCTCTGCGCGGTCATCTGCACAGTCATGGCTACCTAACAGTTGAGCTCTCACAGCTGAGATGCTAGAGGTGAATTGTAGAAATGTTTCTGCCATCAGAAATTTTATTGCATTTTTAACACTTTCTCACTGCAAGTAAAAGATCAGAGAAATTTAAAATCAATCCTAACTGTGATGGCTCAGATTTTCCTGTACCTTATATGTAATTTGCGCTATCATTCATTTATCATGTTCAACATTCATGTGAGAGTATATCAGAGATAAAGGACAACCTGTATTCTCTCCACACAGAAATATATTCTCATGTGCAATTCAGTTGCAAAACCCTGATTAATTAAATTTGTTCAAGATTTTAGTAAGCACCAACTGTTCAGAGGAGAGTGCGATTCTGACTATGTTGTCATGTTCACCCCTACAGATGCTACAATGAATATCTTCATTAAAACAATACATTTTTTTTAATAAAAAACCAGTAACTCAGCCAGTTATTAGCATACAAGCACACAATAAACAAGGCGGCTTTTTTTTTCCCCTCAATTTAAGAATCCACTGCTACAACAGGGTTTAAATTTACATACGTGTGTTTTCCAGACCATTGACCATAATATTACTCTTTGATCCATCAAACTGGCAGGTCTGCTAGTCCCTAACCAATTTAACCTTTTGCATGCACAAACATTTGGAAAATCCCATTATGAAGAACCAAATGTTTTCCTCAAAAAGGAGCAGTGAGTACCACACACAAGCACAATTACATATTAAGTGACTTAAATGTGTTGAGGGACAACCAGAACCATAATCTGAGTCAGACTTGCACACAAAAACTGTAACAATCCTATTAACTTTGTAAAATACTTTTTTTGTGTGAGTTATAACTCAGGAAAGACCCCACATTTAAACTATAAACAGCACCTGTATCTTCCAGATGGGGGTAGAGGGACATATTTCAAGCCAATTTGAGCATGAAGGCTATACAGACCTTACTGTTGATGAAACAAAGCATTTCTGAAGCTTAAATATAGTACTCCACTGTTATAATGAAAAGTGATTGGTATGAGCTCTACAGATACACGGGACAAAAGATGGCATTTTCAGACCAAGAGGATTCAGTCTGCTGAAAAGATAGAATATAAAAATGAAACAGAGAACACAGCACTTGAAAGCTAAGAGGAACTGAAAAGACAGATGAATAGCTGCTTAGAAAGCTATAACGAACCATGGAATGCAAATTACACAAAGACAAAAGATTCAAGAACTTCAAACTAAAGTGAGCCTTGAAGAGAAACTTAATTTATTTAATCCACAGTAAACATAGTTGGCACTGTGGTTCAAATACCACTCTCCTAATACAGACACAGTACTCTCCCTGGGACAGTATTTAAACAGACCTCCAACTGAAGAGGAAAACAACTTCTGCTAGTACACATGCATTATGCTTTGATATTGTGGAGTAAATCCAAATAAACAAGAGTAAAGATGAAAACTGGAAGCACAAATGTCAAGGTTACTTAAATTGCCCTATACTTGCTTCTTGGCAAAAATGTCTAGAACAAATTGAGAAGAGGCTTATAGAATGGGGGTTTTTTGATGCAAAAATTTGTGGGTTTGAACATTATTCATTTCTGTATTTCCCACCCATAACTCAGAAATCTTTCTTCAAAAATTGAATTGATTAGTCTTAACAAAATACTTCCATTTCAATGAAGTAGCATTTTTTCAACACAAAAATAATTCTCCAAAACCATTTCATCACACACACTACAGTTAAATTACCCATATTAGTGTTCACAATCTCTATTATAGTCCATTATACTTCAGCTTCTTTCCTACAGAAAGGTGCTTAAAATACTGACTGAGTATGCTGAAGTATGGCAGGTGTCAGTTAAAGTCTCACTGAAATGGAGAAGAAAGTTAAAGCACTTGCTTGTTAAAGCAACTCATTAAGCCTTCCCAAAAGACATTCCAGTATCAGCTGAGCTATATGTGTGGGACAAACAGATACATGCACACGTGCCTTTTAAGTGCTTTTTACTTCACAGACTGCTTAGACTAATACTATGTGCTTTGGAAATTGTCATGGCAACAACGTATTTCTTTACAAATAGTAAATAGGCATATAAAACCCCCTTGTAGCCTGACAATAATGTTGCTTAAGCTTGCATGCTGTCCCTCAATGACAAACAGAAGCGAGGGTGTCAGTGGCACGTGAAAAATCCACACACTGGGCAAAATCCTGTTAACGGGCCACTCACACAGCACTGGACAAGTGAAGGAATCAACATTTAAGCAGCGAGACTACCTCTTACTCATACTAGGTCAACAGACTTCACAGGTGGAGGAACCGTCATGGTGTAGCACAAGAAAAGAGTACTCGGCGAACACTTTGTTAAGGCAGTGGGTAACTTTAGTTGTCAGAACCACACAGCAGGGTGAAACACTAGTTAAAACCGGACAAAATAAACAGATGCCATCCATGTTCTCAAATAAGCATACAACAGTCAAATCTCTTGTCTCTGCTAATATGAGTTAAGACACATGGGGTTCACTTGAAATTGGTCTCACTTGCTATATTTACTACAGTATTATATGCTGCAAACAAATAACTAGCAGTGTGTCAGAGAATCCTGTTGTATTTCTCTGTTCTGTGCTAATTTCTCAGGTGAACTGAGGCTACCTCTGAGCAAGCTAGCCGTTGGAAAGCCATAGCACATCACTGACCTTCCACAACTCTTCTTTCACTGCCCATCTATGCTGACATAAAATGACAGAAACTTTGTCAAGTCCACAAGTGACAATACGATTAAATTTTCATCTAAAATGTTCAATATTTTAAATGAATCTTTTCTTTGTAGTTGTTTTTTTTTCCTGTAGAAATATTACTCGTTTAAAATGAACTTTACGTGTCAGTCACTTTAGATGCTTCAAGGAAATAAGCTGAAGGGTCCTCTCTGTATTTTGAAAAAGAACAAAAAAAAACCAAACCCCCCCCCCCCAAAAAACATTTACTGTAAGCAGAGGTTAAAAAAAATGCTAACACAGTTTCAGTAAATAGATTAAAACAAATAATTTTGACAAATACTCCCAAACTTACTTTCTATCTCCATCTCAGAATCTGTTTAATATTGTAACAGCTTTGGGAGTAACACTGTAGGATGTCGTTTACGTTGCCAAACCAGACAAGTAAAATGCTGTCTGCAACCTGTCAGGTTTTGTAGAGCTTGTGTCATTTGATATCAGAAAAATGATATATAACAACTGTTTTATTGTACTCATCTGTCACTGAAAAAAAAATCAACTTAATGCAGTATTTCCATGTTCAACTTTATTCTGGAAACAACGAAAAAGACAGAGTTCCTGGTTTGAGTACTTCTTTCCTCCTTGATTGCATATAGAGACTTCTGCTTCAAAGACAACAATCTTCTGAATGATTAATTTCTCTAGTAATCTTGACTGAGATTTAGATTTGGAATGAGCAAAGAACTGTAAAATGGGTAAGTCTTAGTCAAATTTGTTCCTGTTGTAACCAGTGGCAATGCTCTTGCCCCTCAGTAGCAGAAGCAGCAACTGCAACTGAACACTTCTGAAAAGTCTGATTTATCAGCCAAGGTACTTTTCTACTAAAAGAATAATATGTTCCGACACATGTAAGCAGTGACAGCCTTCAAGTCCTATCCACAATTCCAAATCTCTGACAATGAACAGCAATCTCCAGCAATCACCTGTATTCAGAATTCGAAATCAAGAGTCTCATGCAGTTTTTCCCAGTCACAGAGGAAAATAAATATATGGACCATGGTCCTACCTGTGGGTCAGACAGTCGAGAAAGGTCAGGGTACAAGTAGAACTTTATTCCCTCAGAAGCGCCTGGTAACGTTACTCCACGAATCAGAAGAATCATCAACATGATATAGGGGAACGTGGCTGTTACATACACAACCTAGCAAGAAGCAGCAAACATTAGAAAAATATTTTCTTCCAACTGCAACAAAAACACCTCATTTCAACATCCATTTTGCCATTAGATAAAAACCAAATCCTTTTCTGGAGGAAAAGTGCTATTGATACCCTTGTTTGTGCAGGTGACTTTTGTCCTCCAAACATATTCCCTTCTAAACTATTTATGTCTTGTAGGAAAAGTCGACACCTTTTCATAGAAAGACTGGGAAGTTCTCCAAGTATATTATTTACTCTCTGTGACAGGTGACCAGACACTACTATAGTGTACCTGTACACTATACCACATACCATTCCAAACACAGTTACAGGGGAATTGACTCATAATTACAAGTAATTAATTGCATTATATTTATGTATTATATAACAACATATGCAATGAATTCTCAGTCCACTCGTAATTACTAAACTGTCATAAGACTGCTTTGCCTGCATGTCTGTGTTTGAGGAATAAACATTTCATCAAGCCTAAAGGTTAAATGCTGTGCATATCTCTGTGTGATTTGCTCTAATACCCTTATCATGCAAAGCACCTTCAGGCAAGATTACTCAAGTGCTCAAGCCCAGCAATTTCTATTTTCACATATATGGCCACATTTTTTTCAGAAATCAGTTTGCTCTGTGCATGGGGAGCAACTGAGCCTTTCTGGAAACCTGCAAGAAGTCTTGTTTTCCAAAGGAAAAACTGAGCAGAACTGATTCCATTTTACAATCACAATCCTGAGACCAGTATATAGCTGCTCAAACTTGGAGAGGGATTAAATGATAAATTCCATGTCACTATAAATTGCTCCTTTAAACAATAACGTACTTTAAACTTAACTCTCTGTAATTCTCTATAGCCATTTCTGCCTGTACAAAGTAGATATAAAATATCCTAATATGAGATGATACTCTTATACAACTGCCTTGCACAAATCAAAATTAATTAAAAAGCTGCAAGAACGGGGGAAGTCATTTGGTGAAAAACATAACCTGTATAGCACTCCAAAATATGCATTTTAAATTCAGAAGTTCATTACCCGGTCTCATGCCTATGTAAATTAAAGAGATGCATCAGAGAATGCACCCATGAAAGGATCCTCAAACACATTTTCATGACTAATGAACTGAATTTTGATTTTCAGACCATGATGAGTATTTAACCCCAAGCATAAGATCATCTCACGTCTGCCTCAGCTGGGCCACTCAGAAATCCAGGAACTTAAAATCACACGGCAGATTTCAAACAGTCCAGCTGCCCAAGACATATTCAGACACTTCACTCTCACTGACTTTAACAGGAGATAAGCATCTGTATACCTTTCAGGTGTCTTACACCTTTTGAAAATAGAAGGCATGATTTTTCCAGGAAACTGAGACAACCATTATATTCCTACAGGTCTCAGAAGCTTGAATTGATGAATTCATAGGTCAATAAAACACAAAATAGAAAGCTTTATACCAGTGTTTACATTTTTACTCATTGACTATTAGTGGAAATGCAAACTGATATGACTGGCTGAATTTAAACAGACCTTATCTCAAAAAGACTGCTCTTCACATTTAGGTTTCAAATAAAAATGGATCATCAGTTAATGAGAAGTTAAAAAAAACCCGCATGGAATGGACATGGTCCTGCTCCAAGTCTTATATTGGGTGGAAAGGACAGAGTAGCCAGCAACTGGTTTTCTTGCTTCTGTATTTAATTCTTTGCCAGCTATTTTTCTCTACTTCTTTTAAATCAATAGTTGCTTTTAACAGAGGATAGTCAACAGACATATACATTTGATGAAATGGAAGGTATTGCACCTGAACATCTGTTATAACATTAAAGAATGACATTTCACTGCATCATACTTCATTAACTACACTGTTAGCAGCCTTCTAACTTGTGCATCCTGCCATCTTGCGCATCCTGTCACTGCCTTGAAACATTTTCCGTCAGCAAACAGATTGCAATTTTGCAGAGGCAGATTTCTTCCCAGGTTCCTTTGGGTGTATTTCTTCACTTAGCTCTATCAAGGAAGAGCTGAAACCACTCATCTCTATGCCCAAGAGAGATCAAGTAAAGGTACCCTTGTACAGCAGTCTGTAATCCTTCAGCAGCTGTCCAGGCGTGTAGAGTTATCCTTCACAGTTTCCTGCTGGCTTTTCTTAATGCCTTCCACAGCCCATCCACACCTATTAACATTATTGCAAGTACTAGAACCACAACCTCTAGCATATTTTTTTATCATGAGGATAGTTGTGCCTCAGCTTGAGAGGAGTAAGGACTCTCTTTCCTCTCTGGTTACTATGCAGAAAAGAGGATATAAATAGAGCGCAATTGGCTCAGTATTTCTGGCAAAAAATACTAATGCAGATACCCAGAACAACACTGAAAGAGATACCAAGGAAGCACATGTGGGAAAGATACACTCTTCCTGGGCCAACTGACGTTGCTGACAATTTATCGGTCTTAGCGCTCACAGCTAATGAGGCTGCTAAAACTGCAAGCTGCTCTTGCACTGCAATAGGTACGTGTATCGTGTTCAGAGAGGGGAGAGAAGGCCACCACTTGTCAGCGTTGTCTGAGCGTCCTAGTGTGTTGAGCCACTTGATTCTGTTGCACCCAGTGCTCGTTTTATCATGCTTCTCAAGAGCTCATGAGGTGAAGGAGGATGGGGCATTTTAGAAATCAAACGCCATTATTAGTATCATCATCACATCTGTAGGCATTAAAAGTTTCCTGAATTGTTTTCTTTTCTTTCACCACATCAAACCTCTCTGAATATAAATGTGAACACAACTGTTTCTAATTACACTGCATCCTGTTTTAATTGACTTTAATTGCTTGGTATGATAATTTGCATTCCAATGCTCAAAATGCTTTTTTTAAACCCTTCTCAGAGCAATGCCAGTGTTTAAGCAGTTGGAAACAAAATAAAAATTTCTGGCATTCTAGTTTTTGCACCAAGTTCTCTATTACAATATAATTCAAAGACAAATTTACAAAGATATTTAGACATACAAATACGTGGAAAGGCACCTACTTGGACATCTAACAGCTCTTAAGCATACTTTGGTGTTTAACTGAAAGTACATTAGGACCAAAGATCCTGAGAATAGATTTTTCATTGACTGCCATGAACTCTAAGTACTAAAGTATTGGAAGTAAGTTAAGTACCAAGTACTGGAACTTTAAACACCAAAACCTTAAGAGACTTAGATGTCTATATCGCTCAAGATTAGTTATAAAGATACTGAGGTACTGATGCAATGATTTCATGAGTAAGGCACAATAAAGATCTTGAGAACTGATGTAGCTGCCAGTTTGCTTCTTTTTACACCTAAGTATCTTTAAAGCACAAATATGGTGCACAGGTTCAAATTCGGCTACCGGGACTGTTGAACTTCTTGTCCTAAACGAAAAGGCTTTTCTGAACGTGCTGTCTAAATCATGCCACAGGTTCAAGTGAAGGTGACATGGCTTGTGAGAAAAGGTAAAAGAAATACATGATAGATAAACCTGTTGAGAATAAGGAAGAATCCCTGCATGCAATGAATTGAGACACACACCCACAGAAATCTAAAAGCCTAAAAAGTTTTTTGTCTGGCTACAGCTACTACACAACACACCGGCCTCATGTTCACACTCTATCTCACTGCAGCTTCTTAGTAGGGTGAGTCATGAATAGGAAGTAGTGAACGTTAATCCTTTGCTTGGCTCTTGCTGAGAACATAACTGAACTACAATGCGATGAACAAAATATAACTTTCTGAGTCTAGGAAGTTGAGGGAATTCTTCCCTGCAAGCTGAGATGTTTGACCTTGTTTGCGCTATAATGAACCAATTGCATTTTATAAATAAAAGTGTTTAATTTCACTTGATGCTTCAGAAAATTACTGGCTTGCTAATCCCCTTGTCCCAAAGTCCTCTATTGCTCCATTAAGCTATAAACACAAGTAGTATCAATGCAAGAACTGCAATTTGCCTGAACTCAGTATTAGAAGAGTTGTATGGAGAATATGACGTGACCCCATGCCCTGGTCATCCTTATCTTTCATTTAGTGTTTTCAGCCTATTGGCTGAAATTTAGCCTATTTATTTAGTAGACAATGTCACCACCAAGAACTAGATTGACATCACCAACTTTTTTGTTAAGAGGAGACTGCTGAGCAACCTTCAGATCTCAGTGACATACAAGGTTTGTCTACACAGGACAAATAAAAGAAAATTGTGCCCACACTGCAGTACACTCCTGCGTGGAGAAACAATGTGGGAACCAAAAGTTCACTGAGTGATGTGACAGGGAAAAGAGTAATTTTTAACCTGCTTGATGCAGAAGGGCATATTAGTACAACTATAGAAATATTCTATATAGAAATATAGAAATCTTGCCACTGCCTGGCAGCTCTGGTGTCTTTGTAGACACACCCAGGTATTACCTATTAGGGCATGATTTCCATCAACATTTGAAAAAGAGTTCTACATGCCATAGTTAACCCTGACATCTTGGCTACACTAATATTTTTCCAGTGTCACAAATTCTAATTTCCTAGATGTTAACAGCAGACGATAACATGATAAAAAAAAATTCTTTTGCAACCACCATGGTATACTGTGAAATTTTCCATATAGCATCATTTGAAAAAGAGTCTTTTGCTGATAGGACACTATAGCAACTATGGACATACAGACAACTGAAAAGAGATATTTTCAACGTTAATTTGATTTACAGGAAAAACGGCACAAAACAGTATAAAGGAACAACAGCTGATTCATAAGCTTTTAAACATTTTGTCAAAAGAGGAGAAAAATGATCTAGATCTACCTACATTTTAATGCTAAAATTTCATATGCAGAAAAAGAAACTAAACCAAAAACCCAACAAAATACCAGATAAGTGATTTTGTACGATGTATGATTAGAAGGGTGTGGGGGAGACAGAATCAGCAAAATAGCTGATTTTTCTATTTTCTCCTTGTGCTTTATCTATTTATTCAGCATCACCTTCTGTTTGTCTTGTTTGTTGGGGGGAAATTTGTTCCAGAATAATCTTGTGAACTGTCCTTAACCAGATTTCTTACAAACTGCAGAATTTCCTCTAAGCTACTAATGAATTGCAAAGTGAGTGCATACAGCTTCACTTGGAGTGCAAAGAAGTTCAAAAACCAACAGGTAAGAAAATTTAATGAGATTTGAGAGCTGAGAAATAAGTATCAAAGAGGGAAAATTCACCGGGAATGCAAGTTGAACTAGAAAATAGAAGCGAGGAGAGGACGTTTAACATAGGTATGTAAGAACATTGTTAAACGCACAGTGATCACAGGAAGCCAAAGATTCTATATAACACAAAAACAGCAGAAAGGAATAAACACTTCCAATATCACATCACACTGAGGTCATCAGCTGGGACACAGCAAAATCTCTATCTAGCAGGGCTGTGCAAGTCCTTATTTTTATTCATGTCAAGGTGAAAGCAATAAATAAATAAATAAAAGTTTGAGTCAAGCTGAAACAGCTTTCTTTACATTGACATGAAAGCTCAACTCCAAAATTCATTTTGAGTCAATAAAAAAAAAATATTACATTCTATTCCATTTTGTTTTGGCATTATTTTTGCTGAATGGGTAGAAGGGAGGTCTCTCTCAACTGAAAAATGCTTTAACGAGTCAAAGTAATTATTTATAAGCTTCATTTCAATATGAAAAAAATGGGTGAAAAATGTTTGTTTCCTGTTTTCCAGCAAGAATTATTCTCTACATTGAGTCTGACTTTATGAATTTTTCAGCACTTCCCAAATTACATTTCAATAACATACCTTGCGTTCAAAAACCGCCTACCTGTTGTCAAAGGTTCCAAAAGGAGGGGAGGAAAATTATGGTGGAAGTTTTGACTCAGTGCTGAGGACCCTAGCGCTCTAATAGCCTCCACCAGGCCAATCCAGGAACACAGCTAAAATTGGACAGCGATGAAAAAGTACCAAAGGCAGATAATATCAATGCAGCTCACATTCCCAGCTGAAGTGAGTGAACAATTCACTTATACGATGAGCTATTTGTCCCCAAAATATTCCTTAAGCAGCACCAAGTTGTCTAAATATGTGTTACTTGAAATTATTTCCCAGCTAATTACCACAGCTGGTTTTGTCTCCAGATTGCCCAGGACCATTGAAATCAGGGTCTGTCTTACTTCTGCTAAAATTGCTCTTCAAGCTTGTTAGTTATTTTTATGGGGTCTGCAGGCCTCATATTTAATCAAAAAATGTACTGCCTAGATCAAATGCAAAGATAGATTTCCATTTATTTGTGTAAAATTTCCCTAATTTAACAGATACTGCTGCCCCAAAACATTAATTTGTTAGACTGCCAAAAGAAACCAAACAGAAATGATCATAAATACAGCCCGAGAGATTTCAAGACAAATATCTCGCAACACAGCTGTATCCACACTGCAGAACTGGTGCACTTCACACCGCACCCCCAGCAACACCCCAGTTCCTTGGTTATCCCTACTTCTCAACTCGGTGTTTTGATACAATGAGAGGGTGCACAACTCCCCACATTGCCTTCAGGACTGAACCTTGCTGTGTGAGTAGAAGGGAGCTTCAGTGATTCTGCAGAGGCTGCCCAATCCATACAACTGGAAAACACCAATTAAGAAGTGCTTCTTGGAACAGAATTTCCCCTCTGTGCAGACATAATCAGTAAAGCCAAAAGTGCATATATAACATGTAGAAGCAGTTAAATTTATTACATTATTTAAATCAATTATGTGAGGACCTGCATTTAAACACTAATTAATGGTAACTGCAGATAACCAAATTCTTTCTTGAACTGACCATATGCATGCACAGCTTAATAATGACCTAATCACTTACAAAGAATGTGCCAACAGCTTCTAAAAAAGCGGGACTGATCACAATAGATGGGCTGGATCCTGAAAGAATGTCTTTAAATCACAGTTCCACGTATTTCAATAATCCATTCCAGTCTGAATAAGACTTGGTCAAATTCACAGCAAAATTTGATTCAGGGCATCAAGAAAAGAGACTCACTTTATCTAGATTAAGGCCTACAGGAAACTAGTTGCATGGTTACCCTAAGTTTACAAGACCCTGCTCTGAAGTATACAGAAAGATCCACTAGCGAATCCCCACAATGCTAATCTTGCTGGCCTGAACAGGGACACAGCCTGAACTAAGAAACCATGAGACTGTCATACTGTTTCATCAATGCTACTACATTTTTGCTGTCATTAAGTGCCAAAGGAGGAAAGCAGGAAGACTTCTTAGATAAATACCTACAGTAAATACAACTCAGGGAAATCTTAGGAATTCAGTGCAACAACTTGCATCCTCCCAGTGCTGCTGTTCCTCAGTCTCCAAAATTCATCCTACACTTACCACCTGCCTGAGTGTCCTCAGAGGAGTAATGTTGGTAAAAAAAGTAAAGGATGCAACGATTTTATACACTAACATGCCTAAGAGCATGCTATCCATTTGTTAGAAAGTGTGCTGTAACATTCTTAATATATTGTTAATACACTGCCAATACAAAAATTCCAACAGTTGTAAAAACAGCATGCCCAAAATAATTCTGTGAAGCAAGGGGAGGTCTGTAGTGGAATTTTCAAGTGCAGAAAGTTGCAGAAAACATTTAGCACTATAATTTGGCAAGCAGATACACCTCCACCAGTGCAAATACAAAAGAAACAAACTGATGATAAAATTAGGGTATTCTTGTCCCTAGAACCTACAGGGTGGGTGGGGGGGCTTTATTTTGTTTAAGGTTTTCATTTGGGTGGTTTTTTTACCCTGAAGAGGTTATCGATTTAAATTCATTGTTTTATCTCCACCATAAATGGGCCAGCCTCCAAGTAGAATGGCAAATGAAGTAATGGCATCCTGTAACTATGAATAATGTTTATTTATTGTTTTTGTTAACATTCTAGTGCACAAAGAGGAAGACCTGCTCTGTGGTTGTGGACAGGGAGAGGAGGACTGATAGGAAGGAAGCAAATTTCAGCATCTTGGCTAAGCTCATTACAGCAAGCAAAATTGTTTATGTAGAGCTCCCATCAAGTAGGGAATTTGCAGAGCCACAAATATCTCAAAATCAAAGACTGCTATTTAATCAAGTAAAAGTCAACTTTAAAAATCAATCAGGAAGAATTTTAAATATAAATTAGGACTAATTAATCAACTGAGGGATTTTTTCCATTTTGAAAAGGTCTTTAAAAAGTTCAAGCTTTTATAAATAAAAGCTGTTCCTTTTCAGAACCTTCCAGGATTTTCAGACTTCTGAATGCCATCTAGTTTGCCTCTAGACACAACAAGCCAGATACTGATATTAGTTACATATATGCACAGAAACCTGAATTTTGCTTAAAAAACGGTTAATATGGTATAACTATTGCTGATATAGGATAATCTCATTTCTATGAAAATAATTTACAGTGGGTCAGAATTATCCCATACTAGCACTTGAATTTCCGGTTTTGTTACTGAGTTTACACAGGCAGAAATGGGGGACCGATAAGGTGCTAAGTGAATTTGATCTCTTAGCTACTCTAGATGTGCCTTCCAGCTCTCACTGAAGGCTCCAGTCAGCAGGTTCTGACATATTTTAAAAATGTTTAACGTGTAAAGCAGATAAAGATGCAAGGGCCAGAACAGGACAGGAGATGATTTTCATGCCACACAAAAACTTGTAAGTTCTTAAATCTGCACCGGAATGAACTCAAAACTTTTGGGTTCATTCCTCTGGAGGACAATAAAGGTTTGTTTGCCCTCTGACTGCTTGCTAGAGAACATGAAACTGGGTCTCCCAGATGAGTGTTGTCCTCATGGAATTACTAGTTGCTCTAAAGGAGGATTAGTTTCAGTGAACCAACATTTTCCAGTGAACCAGAGCTTTACCAGAACATTCCTTATCATCTCCAGCTTAGATTGCTTGTTCTGCTTGATTTTCCTCACTGGTCTTTAAAACCTCAAACAAACAAAAAACCAAAACACACACCCAGAACGACCACCACCACTAAGGAAAAAAGATGACTGCATGCAGTCTGGAAAGTGTCTACAACGTTATCTACCAAAAGAATTAGTAAGGTAAGGTTTCCTAGCTAGAACTCCTCCTTCAGGTGGCCAGGAAAGGAAAAAGATGCCAGTCAACAAAGATCAATATAGCAATCAGAGTGTATTATATGCACAAAGGCCTAAACTGAGAAGAAGGTAAGAAAAGAGTCAAGCAAAGTAGCCAGCATCTGTGAAGTCATCAAATAAATACATGACTACATTAGAAATTTTAAATAATTGCAAATATTAAAACCATGAAACATCAACACAATAGGAATTAGGAATTTCCCCAGAACTTTGCACCAAAACTAGTCACACACGAGCTTTTTTTTGATAGGTAGTCTATCAATCTTCCAAGCACTCAAGCAGATATATTAATGGCCATCACTAAATGATTTATCAGTCAATTCTGCACACTGTTTTCTGAGAGTACCACAGTATTATTTAATCTTGGGCAGTAAACACTGGGGAAAAAGTGATTTGTAAACAAGCAGGCAAAAAAGACATCCCTATAGCACACGCATACCTCTGCCTTCTTTTGATAATTTTTGTCATCATGAAACTATCTCCTGTATTGGACTAGATGTAGAGATCTCTTCCAATCAAAACCATTCTATGATTCTATTGGGAGGTTTGGGATGTTTATAGGATAATAAAGAGCTTACCGTTTATTACTGAAAAAGGTGTGTGTTTGTCTACCCACAGGATGACAATTTTCTATCATCCACTGAGGAATATAGGCCCTTACACCATCTTGACAGCTGAGAGGTGTATTCCCCGTAAAGCATTTGCAATACTACTTGTGTATTAAGTATAATAATTATAACAGAAATATAATAAATAGCCTTACCACCTAAACTAACAAGTATCTTTATTCTCTGGACCTTAATTCTCCACACTTCCATTCCCTATGGCTACTACATCTATTATAATGCAGTTAGTCACATCTTTATTTTACCTAAAGGCTTATTACACTGTAACTTCCCTACTAAGCAGCCTCTAAATCTAGTCCCTAAATCACCTCAAGGTTGACTTGTAGGACACTCATCTGACACAGTGTGCTGCAACTTAACTGTGTTTTTGAGCTGAGTTTCAGTCTGAGAAAAAGAGGTGGTATAATGCATAGGAAAAAATGAGAGAAATCACACAATAAAGACATTGGGCTGGAAGATAGTGTGACTTAAAAGTATGGTACTGCCACAGATTTATTTTTCTATCTTAGGCAAATGCTTTGATCTCTCTGCTCTCCCTTCATCCCTTCAGTTCAACAGAGATTCTGTCTCATATGCGGACATAAAGGCAAGCTCTTTGGGGAACAGAGGCATCTCACTGTGTTCATCCAAGGCTCGGTACGCTGAGATTCTAACCTCAGTAAGGCCCTCCAGGAACAAGCGACATACAAACTAAACCACAAAAATACTTACTGGCCTCAACTATGGTTACTTATCTCAGATAGCAATGAACACATTTTATACCCACAGGAAATAACTCAAAGAAGTTTTTATTACAGTTAATTCTTTGTGACAGACTGTTAGAGCAGTACCTTACACTTCCTGCATATGACACAATCAAGCTTGTATCAGCAGTTTTGAGGGGTTTTTTCCTTTTTCTTTTTAACCACAGAAATTTTTCAATTGCCCAGCAGCAGAAGTGAATAGCAGGTGCACGGCAGCCAACTAACTTCTCAGGGATGTGTTTTAGTTACCAACATAGCACCAGCAGCCGCCTTTGTTGCTCATGTAGCAATTTATTTCATTAAGCTCTCCCATTCTTAAGACTGAGTTTGGATTCAATCCATGTTAGTTCACACTGGGGTGGTATACAGAATTAAAGTTTGTAGATCTCACAAGAACAGCCTTGTAAACAAAACTTCTACTACAAAGACATCTTTACATCATAGATAAAGCCAAAAATCTGGCCTATACTACTGCAGAAACTAAAGAGACTGGCAGGAATTTGATATAACACTAACCTTTGCATACAGTGCCATGGGGGTGGATACCTATAGACTACTTTGTAAATTGCTAAGAATGAGCCAATCGTGAAGCTATACAGATTAGCACTAGCTGAGAACAAACTACCAGTGTGAGAATAGAGGATTATATGTATTCTACTTCAGCTGAAGAAATGAAATTGAAGCATCACTAAAAGTGTCAGTGCTATAAATGCATACCAAATCCCATGTTTCTGTATTCAAGTTGAGGGACCAAGGAGATACCTTGTATGCTTTTGCTGAATAAAAGGTGCAAATAATATTCCAAATATATAAACTAAGATCCAACAAAAGCAATATCTATAGAGATTTCTGTACATACATAAAGAGACTAGGACATGGGCAACCACACAAGCATTTTTGTAAAACATAGCTTCATAAAACCTCAACAGTTATAAATCACAGATACAAGCAGCGTGTCATATACCTGAAGGAATAATGTTTTTGCCCTGACATGTGTGTACCAACAACGAGCACAGTAAAACAGAACTACTTATGTTTTGGCTCCTGTTTGATGTTCTTCTGTATGGCATTGTTCACTGATTATTTTTTTTGGGTGGGGGATAAGACAACTGGTAAGGAAGGGCAAGTTCAGTGAAAGAAGAACTGAAATATGAAGACATCATATGGGAACAAATGACTGAAACAATTGCATTTCTGAAGTCTTTTTTTACTGGGTCAGTGTATTTATTTTTGATAATGGGTAAAAGTGGTAACCTCAATGGAAAAAATAACCTGCATGTGTTCCCTTTAGCCAATCAATACATTTCTCCTACAGAGATGCCTCAATGTTAATCTGTGCCTTCTAGCTTCATGTTTAATTTCTCAGCAAATTTCATTCCATTACTACTGCAAATATCACAGCTGGCTTTCTGCCCTCTGCCTCACCTGCCCCCACCCAAACCTGCTTTCATACATTAGGATTGACGGATTAGGTGATTTCTCTGCCCCAAAACTCTCACATCTGCATGTGCCCTGAGCTGTCCTTCAGTGCAGTGAAACACACTTTTGACTTGCTTGGGCTGTGGACCAGGGCTGAGATCCAGTCTAAGTAAGTATTCATATAAAAGTGGATCTCTGCTGTTAAGGTGCGGCTGGGAAGGTATGAAACCATGAAGATACGATTCTGATTTAAGTTTACTATTTCATACTTTCCCCAGCTGCCAAACAGAAGTTTGGGAAAAACACTCAGAGAAGCACAAAAATCTCCTTTTTTAACAAATCCGAGGTGTCCTTAAAAGCTCAGTGCACCGGAGAGTGAAAAAAATATCGCAGTAGCTCTTTTAAAACCTCACACAGAGGAGGCGGATAGCAGGAACTCTGCATGCATCTCATGAATGTTCTACTTTCCCCCTTTGAATACAGAGATCAGTCTTGGACAGAGTGTTAAAGCCTCGCCATGAAGGGCTATTCTCTGCTACTACTTTAGGCTAAAACAAAAGACACTTCAGGAGATACAATCATTGCTGCCTAGTTCCTTTCCCTGAGCTCCTACAATGGGCCCCAGTTCTTTTTTTTTTTTTCCTTCCACACATCTTTCTCTTATTTTTTTTCTTCTGTCCTTTTACTTTTTCTTTCTGCCTCATTGAACCCATTAAGGTCTTTATATAGCCTGCTATTGAGAAATAAATTTTCTTTGGGACTAGTGACTGAGTCTTAACTGCTGGCAAGCAAGGCTTAACTCCTGATGGGAGGGCAGAGAAAACGATGGGTAAAAGGTATAAAAAAACCCATCTCTGAATTTGGGGTCTTCAAGCACACCAGATACCTAGATACCTTGCAGTGCCTTGCTGGTAATCAGCTCAAGGAAAAGGAACATTCTATTCCCTAGCAGTTTTTCCACCTCTTTCGTGCATTAGTCTTCATACACATATCATATTTGATATGAGTCTGCTCATATTTACAACCAGATCAATACACTCCTCTCAATTATTTTCCTTGTTTTAGGTCCATGTGCCAGTACTTTTTGCACTTTTTTTAATTGTAAATTAGAAGGCACTCTGACATGAACAGACATGCGCTGCTATGAAAGAGATGTAAAATTGGGTTCTCTCAATACAGTCAGAACTATAAGCACCATTCAGATCTGATAATAGCATGATAAACTATTTCAAAGACACTAAAGCTAGATTCAAAACTGCTGCATGGCAGTTTACCCCAGAATCAGAACAGACTTGCATGCAAGCTTGAAAAACCTATCACTCTGGGGTGATAAACTAGGTCTTATACAGGTGCACAATGCAAGAGGAGCAAGGGAGCTACAGAGGGGCCAAGCAGAGACCTGCCTGAGGACAGAGAAAGTAAGTCAACACGTGGCCCTATCTAGCATAAGAAAAGAGGTCTGCATACAAACAGAACAGCTTAAGCAGGTGAAGGCAGGCTGGCATAGAAGCTGCTGACCCTCTCTGCCTTTCTTGTGGTGGGAAGCTCTGTGGGGCCAGTCTTTTGCCATAGGGATACATTCTAATGATGACGGTCTTAGCAGATGATTTGCAAAATCTAAGGCTTGGAATGAAGGGGAAAAGCCTTCAAATCTTGAAGTTCTGAGTAGCTGCTACATAAAATTGAAAATTTCTCAACTATCTGAGGGGCGGGAAAGGTGAAAAATAATTTACTATTAGTGTGCCCTCTATTGCCTCCAGCCTGGATAATGAAGTTATCTGGGGGGATGAACAGTGAAACATCCATAAATCATCCTACACTCCCCAGCATTGCAAGTGCAGGTGGAGGAGGGAGCATGACTATAAAAAGAGAGGTAAGGGGGAAATGTGTAGAGTTCAACAGTGAGAGATAACACTACACTCAGCCAGCCAGAGCCTGACAGCTTACATTTTGCATTTTCAAATGTTCACACAAATTCTGGGGTTTTCCTCAAAAAAAAAAAAAAAAAGTAACCAATAGTTAAGTGCAGTTGCAAACTTTTTTTCCCTAGTAATCTGTAACAAGGAGTTTGATTTGTTGCAATAAACTCTCAAAAGCTCAGATAATCTACTTCGTATCGAACTATTCAGGCCTATCAGAACTGCAGCCTGGGACAAAAGGTCCAGCACTACAGAGCGGAAAAAACCCCCCAGGGCCCTACACCTTTAGTTAAACCTTGCTAAAATGTGGATGCTAATTAAGTATGTCTTAGTACATTTTATTGGCTGTCTTTCTTATTCATTATAAATGGCTTTACAGTTTCCAGTGATTGTTTCCTGCCCATCATATTCACAGATTAACAATAATGGCAAAACTACTTACCAAGCTCTTTTTCTGTTATTGTTAATAGGTCTATGTCAAGATTCCCCAGACAAACAGGCTGTACCTTACTGTTTTCTCTTATCTCTGCTATTTTAACACACAGAATTAATAACAGACTCCCATAAAATTTATTGACAGTTTACACTTAAATGGCCCTTCACTGTGTCCCATGGGCAGGGACAACTTGCACTTGACCAGATTACTCAGAGCCCCATCCAACCTGGCCTTGAACACTTCCAGGGATGGGGTCCCCACAACTTCTCTGGGCAGCCTGTTCCAGTGTTTCACCACCCTAGAGCAAAGAATTTATTCCTTATATATAGTCTGAATCTAGCCTCCTTCAGTTTAAAACCATTCCCCCTTGTCCTATCCCTACAGGCCCTACTAAAAAGTCCAACCCTGTCTTTCTTATAAGCCCCCTTCAAGCATTGAAAGGCCACAATAAAGTCTCCCTGAAGCCTTCTCCAGGCTGAACAACCTCAACTCTCTCAGCCTGTCTTCATAGCAGAGGTGTTCCAGCCCCCTGATCATCTTTGTGGCCCCCTCCTCTGGACTTGCTCTAACAGGTCCATGTCCTTCTTACGTTGGGGGCCCCGGAGCTGGAGGCAGGACTCCAGGTAGGGTCTCACCAGAGCAGAGCAGAGGGGTAGAATCCCCCCCTCGCCCTGCTGGCCACACTTCTGATGCAGCCCAAGATAAAGTTGGCTTTCTGGGCTGTGAGTGCACATTGCCGGCTCACGTCGAGCTCTCATCAACCAACACCCCCCAAGTCCTTCTCCTCAGGGCTGCTCTCAATCCATTCTCCGCCCAGCCTATATTTGTGCTTGGGATTGCCCCGACCCACATGCAGGATCTTGCGCTTGGCCTGGCTGAACTTCATGAGCTTCGCACAGGCCCACCTCTCAAGCCTGTCCACGTCCCTCTGGATGGCAGCCCTTCCCTCCAGAGTGTTGACCACACCACACAGCTTGGTGTCATCAGCAAACTTGCTGAGGGTGCACTCAATCCCACTGTCCATGTTGCCCACAAAGATGTTAAACAGCACCAGTCCCAATGCTGACCCCTGAGGAACACCAATTATCACTGGTCTCCACTTGAGCCGTTGACTGCAACTCTCTGTGTGCGGCTATCCAGCCAATTCCTTATCCACCGTGTGGTCCATCCATCAAATCCCTGTCTCTCCAATTTAGATAAATGTCTAAGCTTTACATGTAAAGCTTAAATAAAACACTCAAACCAGGAAAAATCTGCAAGTCTGTATGGAATCTGAGTAAGTTTGCCAAACATAACATTTAGAATGAGACAGGCTCCCATCAGAACCATTAAGCAGAAAAGAATTAGAGAGAACATTACAGGTTAAGACACTATGGACATACACAGAAAAAAGAAAAAACTCAATAGCATAAGAGTAAAATAACAAATTATGCCATGACTTACACATATTCAATCCTATATCCTACTTACCTATGGTAGGTAAAACAGTATTGCCGTTCCTTTAAGAAAAGAAAGTTCTCTGCTTTGCTAAAGTGTTCATAACTTTTTTAATGATATCATGGTAGAAAGTTAAATACTTGAATGAATAATCCAAGGACAAGTAAAAATAAATAGGACTGCCTCATACTTTTATGCTTATATAGAGTAACTACATCACCAAGAAAGCCTGCAAGGTCATTTCTAATAGTTTACAATGATGAACTGCAAATTATTTTTTTAACCGAACAGTATCCTTTTTAGAGATACAAAGGATAATATGAGGCTATCCAATGATAAATTAGGAAAAAAGTCATAAATGTTTCATGAGGAGATAGTGTGTAATCATTAATCTATTGTTTTTGCTTTTGACTTGCAGGGACTATTTAATCAAGCATCTTAGACAACTCATGTTTATGTAGAGAGAGCAGCTATATCAGTGCTTTTTCTTATGTAGCACTTAAACAGATGCAAGTGCAGCAACACCTTTCAGCTATGCTTTCTGTGCTATGGTTAAGAGAGTACCTACAAAGTGAAAGAGATAAACAGAATCATATTAATGTTTTCTAGCATGTTTTCCAAGTCAAAGCTTAATGAGACAGTGTGAAAGACATTTTAAAAGTTGCTTATGATCTGAAAAAAAAAACCAAGCAAATTTGCTTTAGTGCAACATCCACAGCTTTTTACAGGGGGGACAGCCTATTAGCTCTGGGTCTGCTGCTTTGCAGCCTCTTGATACCTGTGAAAGAGTTCATGCTTTCTGCATGTTCTTGTGTCAAGTCAGGACAACGCTCCTGACCTTACCTTTCAGCATCACCCTCTATTTTTCTTATCTTCTCCTTCTGTTGTAGTTTTAAAGTATATCAAGTGGAGAGTCAGAATAAAGTTAACACACTCGAAGATTAGGATGATGCTCAACTTCAGGGAACTCAACACAAAGAGCAGGAAAGGATCAAAAGATTCAGAAGTCAGAATTAGAGAGAATAATATTCAGTGATTACTGAAGCCTATCTGTCAGACACATAAATTCGTTCCAGAAAAAGTTAAGAATGGACTCTTAAGCGATTTGTCCCTCTTCTAGATGATCCTGAAACAACACGAGAAGGATTTCTCATCCCATATTGGCCAGCAGTTAACAGAGAAGTACAGAACAGTGTGGAAGAACTATTTGGGTTTGGCTCTGGCAAAAGAATAGAAGTATAGTCTTTATGATACTAATGACAACTTATTCAAAAAGACCCAAAAAATATGAGTCTTGGTCTTAGTGGTCAAACAAGCAGTGTGATATTCTAATACTAAATAATGCAAAAATCTTAAAGGTACACATTTCATATCAGAAAATGCCAACCTTGTGTTGAGTCATAAGATGACAAAACCTGACCTACAGTTTTACAACAGACATTAATTTTTTTGTTTGTTTACTAAATGATGTTTCCCAGACCAAAAGCAATTTTCCTCTAGCTATCCAGACTTTTTTCAAGTTAGTGTTACCCAGGCAAATTATATCAGAAATAATTACACTTATTTGTGTTAGAAACTTTTTTATAAAAGGGTTCAGAGAACAAACTGGAATACACTGTAAATCTGAATGCAGTTTACTATTTTGCAAGGAACATAAGCTTCTTCTCATCTGCTTTTTATAACCAAACAATTATTTAGTAACATATTCTGTTGCTGTAGAATACATGGCAAAGCAAAGCAAATGGTTTGGGGTACAAATTCATATGGCAATATTACATGTTACAAATATTCTGTAAGATGGAAGCTGCCTTTTTGGCAATGTTTACCTATAATATCCTTTGGCAGACCTGTTGAAGTCTTCAGCAGACTTTGCATTATTTGTTCACTAGGTCCAACTCTTTCAATGAGACTGAAATGGTCTTAGTTTGATTTTCCATGAAATGTATTGCATATGGGCAAGGTCCGTTTATGGACTTTATTACGCATCAAATACTCACTTGCCTCAACCAGACTTTGGATCCAAATCTATTGGTCATTATTATATTAGTTTCCCTTTTCTCTTTGTGGCTCACTTTCAAACATAAGATATTACACTTAAAAATGCAAAGCTGGGGGTGTGGTAAATTATTCTAATATCCATACTTGAAAATGATAGCAAGACTTTGGGTTGCTTTTTAACACTTTTGATTCAACCCTTCCTCATCTACAGAGTGGGCAGAAGTAGTGCTCTTTTATACAGCACAGAGAACAGAAGCATATCATGCAATGCTATTATAAAGACATGAGCAAGTCTGATCAGTTGTTCCATGGTTGTGTAACATATTATACACTGATTAGCTGCCACTCCCATTCATGAATAGGCCAGTGATGCTGACTAGGAAAGACAGACTCAATCCTTTTTTGTCCAAGAGGCTGGAAAAGAGACTTCCCAAGATGCCTCCAACCTGTACAATTTTGTGATTCTATAAACCCGTGTACCCGACAGGGTTCCAAAAAACAGTATCAGCACCAGACAGGAATGCGTTGGTGCACTCAAAAAGTAAGCATGATGCTTGAACAGAAAAAGAATGGACTGATGGATAAGACAGACTACCATAATGCCTTTAGATAACTCAGTCTACCAGCCTCCTCACTTCAAAGAGAATTGTGCAGAAGTTGCTACAAGTGAGGAGTCACTATGAGCTCAGAGGAGTGATCACTATCTGAAAAAACTCTCACACTTTTATTTAAAAGAAAAAAAAAAGGTAAATATTAGGATTACTTTCTTCAGCAAGCAATTTAGGAAAAATAGATTAGGACCTTCTGGTGTCCCTTTCTCAAAGTTTAAAGTACAAGGACATTTAGTCAAATTAATAAATGGATAGTCAAGATCCAAAAAAGAACTGGTTCCCCGGTACCTGAAGATTTCATGACTGTTATATGAAGATCAAAAATTAGCAAGACTCAAAACTATGTATGTACATACATTATAGAAACACTCAGAATTGTCATAATTAGCAACCATAGATATTTTGGAAAAATAAGATACTAAACCAAGCCCTAATGATCAGAGTCTAGAATGACACTTTAAGTGTTTAGAAAATTAACTTTCTTCAGCCTTCTACATAGTTCTTACCTCATATTTGGAAGCGTTTAATGCTAGCTACTGAAAAACACTTCTGCATAAGATGGCTATGATATATTATCAAGCTCAGCAAGTTGCAATATACAACATAACATTGTGATAACATTACATTGCATATTTTTCTCCTTTTGCTTTTGAGTTTTTTATTTAAAGAGCCTGCATTTAGTATATATGCAAGATTTTAAATGTTTAAATTTTAAATTGGTGAAACACTGGAGCAGGTTGCCCAGAGAGGTGGTAGATGATCCATCCCTGGAAACAGTCAAGATGAGGTTGGACGGGGCTCTGAGCAACCTGATCTAGTTGAAGATGTCCCTGCTTACTGCAGGGGGATTGGACTAGATGGCCTTTTAAGATCCCTTCCAACCCAAACCTTTCTATGATTCTATGATTAATGTGAAAGCTAGCATACAAATTACTTCAGATTTAAGACTGAATAATTAATGGCAAGAACGTCAGAAAAGGCACACATGTTTCTCCTGAAAGCCATCAGAACCACCTGAAATTATTTTGATATTACACATCTGTTGGAATGGAAAACTAAATTTTTTTGTGAGAAAGCAATTACTTTCAAGAGCAGTAATGGAAAAAGTTTGAAACATCTTGTTAACAGTGTCATAAGCACTTCATTTGGAGTTAAACTTTATGTTAGATTTAATATATTTGATACCTTAAAATATTAAATATTAATAATCTGAGTAGATTAGTTCTGTGGTAGTGCTAGTTGGAGAATGATGGTTTTATTTTATGACAGCTTTTAAGGCTTGGGGTTTTTTTTCACCATGCATTAGGATGCAGAGTAAAAAGAGGAAAAGAGTAAACCAACCTCTTGAATATTTCACAGAACACAGCTGTATGAAGATGGTAAGTCTCTCTCTCCCCTTCATTTTGTTTCTTTCTGTTCCCGTCCTCTTTCGCTCTAGCTATTCTGTCCCACAGACACCTTGCTTTGAAAATGTTTCCAAAAGTAATAAAACTTCTTAAAGTTTTCTGCTTCGAATAAGGGTGTTATTTCATCGAAATTATTCATTCCAATTAAAGCATACAACAAATTTAACAGGCTAGCCTAAAGACACTTTTAATATTATGATAAAAATCCAGAAGTCAATCTTAAATGTTTCCTGGAAACAAGCATGTAACAAATTCAATCTGGTGTGAAGGACTATGACTGGATGAGCTTAAACATGAACTTTTGAAATATATTACAAATATATCAGTCATAGAATCATAGAATTGCTAAAGTTGGAAGGGACCTTTAAGATCATCAAGTCCAACCATTAACCTACCCTGACAAAACCACTTCTAAACCATGTCCCTAAGAACCACATCTACCCTTTTTTTAAACACCTCCAGGGATGGTGAATCCACCCCCTCCCTGGGCAGCCTATTCCAATGTTTAATAACCCTTTCAGTGAAAAAATGTTTCCTAATATCCAGTCTGAACCTCCCCTGGCATAACTTGAACCCATTTCCTCTCGTCCTATCACTTGTCACCAGGGAGAAGAGGTCAGCCCCCACCTCTTTACAACCTCCTTTCAGGTAGTTGTAGAGGGTAATAAGGTCTCCCCTCAGCCTCCTCTTCTCCAGGCTAAACAACCCCAGTTCCCTCAGTCATTCCTCGTAAGATTTGTCCTCCAGACCCCTCACCAGCTTAGTAGCCCTTCTCTGGACACACTCCAACACCTCAATGTCCTTCTTGTAGTGAGGGGCCCAAAACTGAACACAGTACTTGAGGTGAGGCCTAACCAGTGCCGAGTACAGGGGGATGATCACTTCACTAGTCCGGCTCACCACACTATTCCTGATACAGGCTAGGATGCTGTTGGCCTTCTCGGCCACCTGGGCACACTGCTGGCTCATATTCATCCGCTGTCCACCAACACCCCCATGTCCTTTCCTGCCGGGCAGCTTTCCAGCCCACCCCACCCCAATCCTGTAGCGTTGTATGAGGTTGTTGTGACCCATGTGCAGGACTCAGCACCTGGCCTTGTTGAATCTTATACCACTGGCCTCAGCCCATTGGTCCAGCCTATCCAGATCCCTCTGCAGAGCCATCCTACCCTCAAGCAGATCAACTCGCCCGCCTAGCTTAGTGTCATCTGCAAACTTACTGAGGGTGCATTCGATCCCCTCCATCCAGACCATTGATAAAGATATTAAAGAGAACTGGCCCCAGCACCGAGCCCTGGGGGACACCACTTGTCACCGGACACCAACTGTATTTAACTCCATTCACCACCACTCTCTGGGCACAGCCATCCAGCCAGTTTTTTACCCAGCAAAGAGTACACCTGTCCAGGCCACAAGCAGCCAGTCTCTCTAGGAGAATGCTGTGGGAAACGGTGTCAAAAGCTTTGCAAAAATCCAGGTAGATAACATCCACAGCTTTTCCCTCATCCACTAAGTGGGTCACCTTATCATACAAGGAGAAGATCAGGTTTGTCAGGCACAACCTGCCTTTCACAAACCCATGCTGCCTGGGCCTGATCACCCTGTTCTCCTGCAGTGCCGTGTAATGGCACTGAGGATGATCTGTCCCATGACCTTCCCAGGCACTGAGGTCAGACTGACTGGCCTGTAGTCATCTATATTTCAGAGCATTTCATTCCTTTGTAGCATCCACAACACCTGACTGCTATGTCCTTGTTTAGCTCACCTGGGAAGGCAGTGAGATGGCACAGATTTCCAGTGACTTTGGCTGTAACAAGTGGCAAGTGTAAAAATATTAAAATTCTTAAATACATCTAAAAAGTGAACTAACATCCAGGGGGAAAAAAAAGGTACCACTGGAAACCAATTACAACGTCACAGATTCATCTAGTATAAGGCTTTCCTTACTAATTACAGGAACAGAATTGTAAAAAGAAGTGATCAATATTGGCTATGAAAGATCCTTATTGCACGTATCTTGAGAAGCAATGGATCCTCTGCATAGGCAGACTGCTGAGTACCACAGTGTCTCTGGAGGAACACAGGAATCTACCAGTCTGCTTCCTCATGATTTTGGAACCAGAACTGCTGCTCAAGGTAAACCGATTTAAGTAGTGTAAATATATGATAAGTCTATTTCTTACAGGACCCTGATCTAATTTTTTTAAGCTTGAGATCTATAAAGCTGAATACTGGGTATTAATTCCATTTTCTTTGCACTTACGTTTCAAGACTGGTAGTTATTTCTGCTTAGTTGAAAAGCTTATCATCCCATTTCAAATGGGCAAGACCTGTCTCCTCAGTCTGTTTCACCTAACCTCATCAAAAAGGCGGTTATCAAAACCACACTGAAATAAAATCAAATCAATTTCTTCCACCTACTAGTAAGCTGAGGTTTTAGCTAAACTATCAGGAAAAAAAAAAGGTTAGAAAAAAAGGTTAAACAGGTCAGTTTCACTTTAATTACTTCCAAAATGCAAGATCTCTTTCTGGAGAAATGGTATAAGCTGAAGGAATCTTGTGTGATATGTATATGAAGAACAATAAAAATGTGAATGTAAACCACAGAAATGCAGAAATAAAAAATACATGCTTTCTGAAATCACTAGAGCCTCTCCCTATCAGCAAATTATTTCTACCAACGCTATTTTTCTTAAGTACAGTGCAATTTTGCACAACCTTGCATGCACGCACGCAGGTGCATTCACGATACACATTTTTTCCTCCACCCTTGGGTCAGATTATATTACGGTAGAATAGATCTCCATCTTCAGACATTCTTTCTGATGGAAAAAAGAAAATTAGTTTTGCTCAGTTTCATTTCTTCACTGCTGGCTGTAGCTCCTCAGACAACTCTAAACCACTTTGTACCTCCCTGGAGTGCATGCTTCAAAGACATATGGACATTTATCTTGTCATTCCCTTATATCACCTTTGCTTCTCTATATTTTTCTCTTTAGGTTTTTTTTCCCCCGTCTTTCCTCTAAACTATTCAAGCTTATACGTATCCCTAGACAGTCTTTCTCAGCATTTTTCCTGCAACGACTTGATAAAAGCAGAGCTGCATAAATCTGTGCGTGCAAGTACTTAGATGAAAAATGCAGTACCAGATTGACTGACACAGTTGGCAAATACAGACAGAATTCAACAAATACTTTCAGCAAAAATTTTGATAAGAAGGAGGATGTGTGTGGTTAAGAAAGCTGAAAAATTTCACTCTGACATTTTCTAAATTAAAAAAAACTCTACATTTCAAACATTTCATTTATAAGTGTAGGCTACTAAACCAGAAACAAATAAAAAAAAATCCAACCACACTTCCAAACTAAGTAATAAACAATTGAAAATTAAATGCATAAAATGTTTCAATCCACCAATTCTTTTCATTGTATACTTTGGTTCCAACATGAGAAACCAGTGCTTTTTTAGACCCCTTTCCCCCTCCAGAACTACGGCTCTTTTCCTTTCTCTGTTTAGTTGATGAATCATATATTCCACTCAGAACTACATCTGCTACTACTCCAGTGCAACCTCTCCATCATCCCATGACTTGCTGAGGCTGTGAAGTAGTACCTCTTTGTTGGATGTCCAGTATGAAATAGCGTTCACTCAAAAAGTTACAAGTACTAGATATTTTTCTCTTTTTCCCCTAATATGTCCATCTTTATCTCTGAGTTTTTTCATTATTTCTGCTTTTGGTGTTCCATTTGCATTTGTTGCAAATTGCTTATATTTCTGAATTCTCTCTGCTTCTGTGTAATTTACTTGTGTCACTGAGAGTTTCAACTCCTGCCAGTTTGGGACAAAATACAAGTTTTGGATACCTCGTGCACAGAAATTAATGCAACCCAGTATTGATTTCCCAGTTCAAGGATCGGCCAGTAGTAAATTAACAAAACCAAACCAAAGAGAACCAGCCTCATCTAACAGAATTAGGGGAAAAAGCAAATCATTAAAACCAAGAGAAACAAAACAATGCAAAGTATGACTGATTCTTAATTATCTAGTATTACCATTTATATTCCCCCAAGTATAATTACTTACAGCAATGCAAGATGCATGTGAAAGTTTACCATTCTGATTTAAATGAATAAATGACAACACAGGTTTGGAGCATGAGAAAGTCATTAAACAGATGATGCACAGAATTTTAACCTCACCTTTCCAGTAGACTTCGTTCCTTTCCAAATGCAAAAATAGCAGATAGTCCAAGCAGCAAGAAGGCACAGTGCAAGTTCCCAGCGAAGATTCCCAATATGTTCAATTCCATCAGATATAGCTAGCACCCTTCGTCTTCCAAGAAAAAAAAAAAGATAATAATATTGAAGCAAAACAACACTAATATAAAACACTGGGCTAAAACCAAATCAACTGCAATTAAGGAGACTCCTGTTTACTGACTACTGAAAATGCACCATACTAAGACAGAAGAGACAGAAGGAAAAAATAGAATATTCTCAGTGGATTCTACATCTGGTTTAAAATGAACAAATGTTCAATTTCTCCAGGTCAGTGACAAAACAAAAAAAGATTTTCAAATAGCTTTTGTATAAAGTAAAAGTCAAAGAAAAAAACCTAAATTTATTTTAATTAATAACTGACATATATAAGCCCAAGGTAAAGCACTTCAATAATAAATGTTTTTCTAAATTTACTGGGTTTTTTTCAGGAGAACAAAAGTTTTAAACTTTATTTTTACCTTGTAAAATTTATTTTCATATACTTCCTTTTCTAATTGAAACTATAATTTTAAAACATTTCTTTTCAGAACTGTCAAGCATCATGACATTCTCCAGATGGATTTATTTAGGAAAAGCTAACACTAAAATGCTAGTATTTAAAAAGAAAGAAAAAAAAACCCCACAACTTTTGTTTGTGAAAAGTGGTCAGCAAAACTATGTATTGCATTTACAATTTGAAAATAGCGTATTTGAAATAATAGGCACTCGGTTCTATAAACATAAGTCGTCATGTATTTTAGGAACTCCTCTCACAGCCCACAGTCCTGGACCAAAGAATTTACTAAGTTAGTAAACAAGAAAAAGAGAAAGAGAGACAAATTATTATTTTTTTTAAAATAAGAATTTGGGAACAGAAAAATCAAGTGAATTGCTAGTATTCACACGGGAAACCTGCAGAACCGGCCTTCAATGCTAGTTTCCAGAAATCTGGGCTAGTATTTTATTCACAAGAATGGGGTTTTTTTTATATAAGAATTATTCTTTTATCTGGGAGATGGATGGTACTTTTATGCCCTTTCATTTTTACTTTAAATAAACACTCAGATTAAAGAAAATGTAAATTATTTACCGACCCATAAATAAAACATGGGTACTCCTGGTTGTATGGATGAAGAGGTTAAAAGCAAGAACAAAAATTTATTCCTATAACGCTCAATGATTTCATGTATTCTCTTGAGATTTTTCAATTGTCCTTTAGCCTGCAAGAAACCCTATAGATAGTTAAAAGGCTTTTTTTCAGGCATCTCAATTTTCCAATAAAAGCATGATTTAACTGGTATGGGAGGTCAGAAATTGATATGGATTTAAATTCCACACATTCACGTATTTAGAAACGCCTCATCATTTTTAAACAACTTAAAGCAAGCAATTAGTCATTTGCTAATTATATACACAGAATAATTCATTTCAGTCATTCATGCCTTTTATCGGCTTAATCAAATCTCTATAGGGACTGGTCACGGCTCATTCCATGTGCGTTTCCATAAATATATTTGCATACACACATTCACATAAAAAATTTCAACGTTCAACCTTGCCTAAATTATCCTGAGCAAAGTTTTCTCTGAAATCTATTACACGTTATCTACACAACCTCAGAGACTCTAGACTTGCACTACCCTCCCTCCCAGACACTGTAAATGAAAACAAATTAACTGAATTTCACAGATACTCTGATATAGTTAAAAGCCCTATAACAATAATCACTATATTAGATCATAGAATTATTTAGGTTGGAAGAGTCCAACTGTAAACCTAACATTGCCAAACCCACCACTAACCCATGGCCCTCAGCACCACATCTACAAGTCTTTTAAATACCTCCAGGGATGGTGACTCCACCACTTCCCTGGGCAGCCTGTTCCAATGCTTGACAACCCTTTCAGTGAAAATTTTTTTCCTAATATCCATCCTAAACCTCCCCTGGGGCAACTTGAGGCCACTTCCTCTTGTCCTATCACTTGTTACCTGGGAAGAGAGACAAACACCCATATATATAATTAATGTGCATGTATATAGATAGTGTAATCAATTACAATAAAACATATATTTAGATTGAGTTGAGTATTAAGTTAAAAGGAGTCCAACCTACAATTACCCATATGAAATAATTCTTTTTGCATTTGATTCAGTCACTGGCCAAGGCAATCAATTCAGGGAGTGAAAAGTATGATCATGTAATTCAAGACCACGCTTAAAATACATAAATACATGTTGGGGCTACCTGGGGAGGAATCTGATCTGGTTCTTTCTGCTTTCACCAGCAGTAGGTTAAGGATAAAGGGAAGCGCCTTCACCTGCCTCTAATGATGGGGTAGGAGGATGGAGACATCAACAACTGGTGATATGGTGGGAAAATGAAAAGATCTAATTATCACCAGGTCTTTCAGATAGCCATAGGGATGCTGCAGAGCCTATTCAGTCTTTCTCACATTTCAGGAGCTGCAGCTGCTGTTCCTGCTGCAGCCCTGGGGTGCAACCATTTACAATGTAGGTCCTAAAAGTTTACTGCTTAGCTAAGGCAGGACAAAATTTAACAGGTTAAATAGAAACCATGAACTCCCCCCCGCCGCTCAAACCCCTAAAGCCTGAAGTTTGTTGTCTTATTTTCCAACAAAGACAAAGGTAGATCTTTCCAGTTTAAAAAAGAAAAAGGGGGGCCAGAGGGAGGGGGGAAGGTTACACAAACTTTTTGCAATAGAAAGTGTTAAGTGCTTAAATGTAAAATTATTGCCACCTCATTCACATTTCCTCCTCATGCAGTAACTAGCTTTTTCTGCATAAGCTTTTGCCATCATCTAGTTAGGGAAAGAAGTGATCTAGCATGGAAATCAGCTAGACCCATAAGGAACCTAAAGAACTGTCATCGAAATGCATTCACAAATGAAGAGAGGTAGCTTCTAATGAAGAATATATTTTAATCAAGAAGGGGAAGCACGTATTTTACATCTACAGTCTAGAATCAAAAATAACATCACTGAACTATAATTATACAGAAAGGCAGATAAAATAGACACTTAAAATTCAAGTTCTTCTAAGCAATTTGACAGATTATATCATGTGGAATTTGACTCAGGATGACATCCACCCTCTTTATAAATTCTCATTCAAAAAGCAAAAGAAATCCTTAAATTCTAAGCTCACCTTGAATATTAGGGTGTTACTTTCAAGAGAACCAAGACAAAAAGTGGTATAATATGATTAAACAGGGCCTAGGCAATAAAAGGCCAATGAGTGTGTACTGACAAGAGGCTATGGATAACCATGTATAAGACATGTTAAGAGTGAATAGTCCACCACAGAAACCTGATGACAAAGCAAAGAACAGGCATTTACAAAGAGACCTGTTTTGATTGCAAGTACCAAAAGGTTTCTTTTTAACCAAAGACATTTTCTAGATGGACTAAAAAGCCTCAAACTATAAATTACTTCCGAGGAAAAGAACTAGCCAATAAATACGTTGATGTTCCTCTCGTTTGGGCACCAGTGTTTCCATGCAGAGCCTCCCAGACCAACAATCTTAACCCACCAGTAAGATTTCTGCTGTGCCAGGATTAAGGAGGAACAGCTTTGACAAATGCAGCTGCTAATATTAAGAAAACATTGTTGTAAACACTCTGACCTTTTGCAACCTTATGAAAAGAAAGCAGCATATTATCAGCCTGTTGTCACATAGCATAATGTACAGCCAACGCATCTACACCGTATATACCCGCAGTATGGAAATCATAGTTGTGATGTGAGACTATACACATCCAACATTTCTGCAACAACACAAAAGTGTACATTAACTATAATTTCCAGTTTATAGTTGTAATCAATTTTTCTTTTTGGAGAAATATTAGTATACTGACTTAAAGATGCAGGTTGGAAAAAGATTGGTCCAAGTTCAGTATGAACTTCACTATCGGATTAAGTCACAGAAACTCAGAAGACAAGCAGGGGCAGCCTAAAGAATTTTAACTGTTGTTTTGCTTACAAAGGTTCTAATTTTTGTTTTCAAGTGGCATACTACATTTTAAAATTAATAGTTTGGGTTGTTTTTTTTAAGATGAAAAAGAAAACTAAACCAAGAGACCATACAATCAAAAAAAAAGTCTGCATTTGGACCACAATAATTGTGAAATGGGAACAATTTTTTCCTTGAGCTTTATTTTTCACTGAAAAATAATAACAGATTTCCTTATGTTTCAATCAAACCATTTTTTTTTCTGGCTATTTAGATGATATTTATGGACATGTGCACCTAAACATAAGTAGCGTTTCTTTTCCAAAACGGGGAGGTGTGAACACATGTAAGAGGCTGCAGTAATGCAAATCAGTGCTATAGAGAAATATGTAAGCTTATTCAGCCACCGGATGGCATAGAGCCATGCTAACACAGCACTCTGCCTGGGCTAAGTATTACAAGTAGTTACTTGTAACACATATACTATGGATATAGCTGCTCTGCTTTGGTACATGACCTAGCCAGTTCAGATGGCCTGAAACCTTTGCACTACACTGTCTTATCATGCAGATACGAACTTCATGACAAAATCTGCTACAGGACAAACCCCCAGCAACAGAAATGGCTTCTAGAGAATTGGGAAATTTATTTAAGAGGCTGGAAACTTCCTCACTTGAAGATTTGTGTACATCTATATGAATGATGAACTGCATCACACCAGTTGCTAATTCCCATGAATACCACCTGCACAGTCTCACAGTACCTCTCAACACATGTCCTGCCAACAGTTATGCACAGGGCTATAAGCACTCCTCAACTTCCAGAGCCATGAACTGAAACATCCAATCTTTATTCAGCTGACTTGTAGCATGATTGCAGAATTGCATGCTGTGGGAAAAAGGTATGGAAAGCTTTCAATAATAATTCCACAGCGCTGCCACCACATTGCAAAAGAGTGGCCATGATGGCAGTATATAACTGCTACATTAGCATACTCAGGCCTCAAACAGAGCTTGCGGAATTCCTTTAGACTCACACCATAATCCGCATCCAGCTGTCAAAGTAATCCATTCCAGCAGTCAGTCGCTTCAATTACTATACTCTTCTTCCCTAACTGCATAACAACTTCTTAATAAATAAACGTTATTACTCACTCTCATGGTTAGAATGTTTCACACACCAAAAGACAACTTTGTTTTAAGAACAGAATTCTCAGTGAAGATTCAAGATGAGGACTTTTAAAAGCAAGCAGTTTCTGAAGAAAGCCGTTTCTTCTGAAGAAAACCAGTTTCTTTCTTCAGCCATCTAAAGAAAGTCAACGCTCAGTCTTTTCTGAATGCTCTATGAGAAGTCTCAAATGGCAGAGACACCTAGTTCACCCGTCCTTAAATCTTGGCCTAATTCTTTTGTAAAGAGTGTCATAGAAGGTAAATGGCAAATTAATGGCCTCAACACAATTATCCCTGCTGCTTCCATTTAAAAAAGACACATGGTGCCAACCAACTTGAACTGTTAGCACCGTAATGAGTATTTAAATACACTGAAATACTCTAAGGTTTTTTGTATTTTCTTTGTTCAAGCAGAACGAAGGTTTAGTGTTTCTCTTAGAAAGTAAGCAGCAACAAGTCCAGAACATAACAATTAAACTATAACATACAATGTATTCAAAGAATAGATCCTAGGAAGAGAAAGTCTTGCTCAGAGGCTAGGAGTGATTTCCTCAGCAGGCACAACGCAGCTCTCCCTAATGCCAGGGCCTTAGCTCTCCTGCTGCAACCATCTCAAACAGCAGCACCAGATACAGGTTTTGAAAGGAGGAGGCGTTCAGAACGTGAAGTTCTTCTCACAGAGCCTCAGTTCAGGCTGACTGTAGATACTCTCATATCTGCTCTTAGTATTATTCAACTTAAATAAAACAAAAAAGGGGAGCATTTGAAAAATACATGATTCTCCCCTGCATCCAAGAAGTGAGGTTGACATATGCAGGGGTCAGAAGACGACAGCTGATCACAGCTTCTTGCTTCTCAGCAGTTCAGTGTCTATCTAAAAGCTGCCATGATCTTGCATAAATCAGACAACAAAAAAAAAAGATAGTGTAGCTTTTGCTATGTCTTCCTCCTCTTCTCTTACCACTGCAAGTCCCCTACACTACCTTGTTCTCCTCATCTTGTGCAGGGAAAGAGAGAGAAAGAACAAGAGCAGTAAAATCAGCATTGAAAGTGATACTCTGTTTTGAAATAACAAGCATTTGAAAAAGAGAAGTTCTATAGTGAGATGCCCAGAAATAGCCAAATCTGCGAAGGTTGGTTGCACCAATGTTTCATCGTTTGTGATTGCACATATTAAAGCAGAACAGAAGGGAGTAATTTATGCACATTGCATAATTTATGCCGATTGCAATGGGAAGAGGTTGTGAACGCCTCACAGTCATTGTAAGTGAAATTATTCTTGAACAGAGGGCCTCAGCGTCACCCTAACCATCCCCTAGTATAAACTACATGGTCTTTTAAAATAAGACAATGGGATCCCAAGACAAATTACAAACTCATACTAGTTTTATATTCTAATTATCAGGTGATATTAAAAGTAAAAATGAAAAATAGTGATTTTCTGAGCACGAGGCACCTTAGTTAGATAACTGTGTAAGCCTGACAGTCTCAGGGAAGCCACTGGAGATAACAGACAAAGCTAATTTATATAACTGAAATACCAAGAATCAGAAACCTAAGCTAAGGGATGAGCTCAAGACATTTCTTTGTGATAAAATTTGTCAGTTGTCAAATCTGAGTATCCCAGGAGGGATTAGAATGCCAGTGGCCATATGACTTAGCAAAGGTGCCACCACATGCCAGACATACTGTAAGAAAGCAGATATGTCCAGTAATTGCCTCCAGATTTTGCTTCTTGAATTCTGTATGCTTTCCCAAAGGAATGACACATGTCTGTCCTTAACAGCACTATTAAAAACACAGACAGAAACCTGGAGAGTTCACTTTCACTTCAGCTGGTTTGGTTCATATTGCACAAAAAAAAAAACCAAGAAGAAAAAGTATCTTTTTCNTTAAAGAAGGAAAAATATCTTAACAGACATTTCATTGGAATGTCTTGAACTTTGATTAGAATTCACTACTGCCACTGGCCTAAGGCCTGAACGTACTTACCTTCAAAAAAATATCGCAATCTCATCTACCTTGCAGGGCATTTAGGGGAAAAGATACTAGGTTCAGGAAGGTTATCTAATGTTCATTTAATAAATGAAAAATTCCATGAATCATCATACATTTAAAGAAATAAAAAAATCAACAACAATCCCGAAAGAAAACAGCTGAAGAACCAAGAGGACCACTGTAGCGGCCAGTCCAACAAACTGGAGGTAGCCATTTGAATTAATACAAACTGTAAGATCACTGGTTAGTACAAGCCTTTTTAAGCAGTGTAACTTTGAATATACCGAGTTTGCTGCCAAAAACATAAGACTGTGAAACTTTGCTGTAAAAAAGATTTGTCTTGCAAAGAGACCTGAAGATAGAAAGCATTAACTATTTTTGGATCTCAATGAAAATAGAAATTGATAAGAGTTTGAAAAGATTTATTGTAGATGTTGAGTTTGGGGTTTTTTTGTTGTTGTAGTCCTTTGGGGTTTGTTTTTTGGTTTTCGGGTTTTTTTGTTTTGTTTTGTTTAAAAATACGCAGCAGTTCAGTTTCTTGAACTGGCCAATAGCCTGGGAAAGAAGCCAGAGGACTGGTGGCACTTGAACATCTTGAACAGATTATTGAGGGAAATTGGTATTAGGGTTAATTTGGAATGCAACGGTTAGCTCAGAGTAAGGTTTTCAATTCAGTAATAACAAACTATTAATTCTACACAGGATATTTTGCTTGTAAATAGAAAAATGAATTTAAACCAGAGTGTGTTTGTAATGTGTCTCACATCCAATGGCACACTATGAAGGTTTCACTACCTCTAGTCACACATATATAGCTGGACTAAATGTTATTCAAGTAAGATTTTAACTTTTCTTCCTATACGTAACACAGAAAAAAAGTGTTAAAAGTTACAAGAATCTAATGAATAAAAGATAAATTTAAGTAGAATAATAGGACATAGATCTGAAGCGTGGCATTCTTTATGTTTCCCGTGAGCTGTCAGAAATGCTGATGCCTGGTCACAAGAGCATTTACAACCAGACTGACCAAAATCGTGACGTTATTACTACAGTGTAGATTTATTCTGGTTACAGCTTATAGTACCAAATATTGTAAAGCCTATTGTGAGCTTACAGTTTAACTTGAATCAAAATATAAGTGTGGATAAAAACAAATAAATATGAACAGCACGGGGAAGAGGTAATAGGACTATGGAAATACTTCAGCATACTTTAAGTACACTTAAAATAATATCCTTAACAAGAAACTAGATAGCATACTACGACCTTTTGCTACCTACATTCCAGGAACATACTGTTGCTAATAGTTACCTCTGTTCTTTCAATTAACATCATTGCACGTATATGCCCTAGCAAAATTTAGAAGGATAAAATCCCACGAGGAAATTATTTCAAGAAGTATTATATACTTTGTGAAAATGCTTTTAATTTTTTTTTAAATGTACTAAAACGCCTTTCAATTTAATAGTAGTACATCCAACAGGAAGAAGAGCCCTTCCATTGTTGGAATTGCTGTAGAGGGGCATATTGTGAGGTAACTGCTACTTCTGACTACTCATAGCTGAAAAGTAACCTTTCCATCCAAATTTGAAAACTGATGTTTTGAAAGCTTGCAACACTACATTATTGGCTGTGAGACCACCGCATTTTCCTGGGAAAGAGCGTCTTTATTAAAGTGTTCAAATGTGTGGAGCTGTACCAGGCTCTTGAATAGAAAAAGGATTAACTGCTGCCAACACATTGTTGAAAGGAATGTACCGGGAGTACTTATTGCATTATTTCATGATTTGGAAAGCTGAAGAACAGATTCAATCTATTTGAGGAAGGTCCCTTCATGTTGCCTCACTGATTTGCAGCAGTTTCCAAGACATTTTTCTTAAAAAAATACAACAACAACAAAAAACAAACAAAGAAGGCAGCCTCTTGAGGTCACTTCTCCATCTGTATCTGTTCAGCCAGGAACATAGGTGGCAATGTTCCTTTTTACTCTGGGCCAGACTCTGTCCTCAGAGAATTCTGTGGGGAATGAAAGGAAAACAAAATGAAGCCAATAAGCAGCAGTGATGCTACTCTACAGTGGCCTTCCTTATGTATGTTTTGGTATGCTCCTTTCACCCCTGCAGATTTTTCAGACCTAGTCCATATTTACCCTGTGAACCTTGTTACTGAGCTCCTTGTACAAAAACCATAACGTATTTGCGTACCAGTACCGCACAGATTTCCCCATCAGTTTAGTAGAAATGTATCAATATCTTTCAAACATCCTCTACTGCTGTGTTAAAGTGAGTTTAAGTTTCTGTCCAAAGACACATTTTCTAAACTCTCATCTTGCTTTCTCACATTGCACTTTATGCAGTTAATATCCTTTAATTTTTGTGAAAACTTATTGGTTTGAGTATTCCATACCCAAATGTATTCAAGTAGTGTGTGCAAGTATACAGTTTCTGACATGCAGAAACTTGAGCAGATATTAACTGAATTCTGAAAGCAGTGGGATTCAGATTCCATGTATCAGAGTCCTCTGTGGACGCCTGAACAGCCAGGCCAGAGAGCTACCACCATCCAAGGTTCTGGAAAACATCTGCACGAAGACAATCGTATTGTGGATTGTTGCACTGTCAGATGCTTATTCAACTAGTCAGCAGTCATAAAATCAGCCTCCTTTGTAAGACCATAAAGATTGCAAGTACTTCCAGACACACTGGAAGGCTGAGATGTTTGCCAGAGACGCAAAGGTAAGTAAAAAGTGGCATTTTGTTTGTCACAGAGATCAGAGGCAGCTGCTTATATGTAATGTATTTGTGACACATTATTTGTTGATGAGAGTGTGGCCAAGAATACAACTATAGGAATGGCTTTGAAACACCTATTTTGAATTGTCTCCCCACCAGCAGCATTTGTTTTCTCATCTAAATCACTGCAGCTTTCCCTCTGATAGAGAATCTTAGAAATTGAATGCTGAGGCTCACTTGACCCCAACACCCTTCCTAAGCAGCAGTGCTGTGAATTCTTGCCCAAGTCAGTGCTTCCTCAACTCTTATGATTGCAAGCAGCTTTAAAGGATCTCTCAGGTAGTGAAATTGCTCTTTTCATTCTATTAAAACACTAAGCTCTGCTGAACAGCACAGAAGCTTTTCTGTACTGAAATATCTTTCAGGAAGTTGCAACATTTCTTTGTGGCTGTCTAGTCTGTGCTAATTGTTGTCTAATTTGGATGAGAGGCTGATCCATGGATCCAGACTGCATAACTCAAAGGTGGAAAAGGAGCAGCTTAGGAAGAACAAAAACTTTTGAAAGAATGCTTATTTTAATATTAGTACATAAACATACAAACAGCCATATTTCAGAGAAGGCTTTACGGCTTGAGTCAGTAGTCTCCAGTTTACTGTCTAGACACATTAAAAGTCTCAAAGTAAGGAAAAACGGCTAAGAGAAGGTGAGTTCACCAAAATTGCGTGCTTCCTACCTTTTCTTGAATACAGAGTGGTTTTTCTCCCACAGAGAATAAAAAAAAAAACCACAACACAAACAACCAAACACCTCTTGAACAGTATTAAACAGCATACAACAGCATACAAGATGCTAAAGGTTTGAGATGGTATTCACCACTGCCTTACATACTCATATGATAACTTTTGATAATGGTACTCACATGATAACCTTACAAAATCTATGCTGAATGCTAAATGATATAAAACTCTACAAAACCAAAAGGCTAGCAGTTTACTTTGTAAACTTCTTGGGATTTTTTACTAAATATAGATATTATATATAGGACTAGGTTAAAAGAAAAATTATCCTTCAATAAAATGAACGTAAAAAGGGTCGTCTTGTTACTTCCCTAGTCAATTTATTTCTGTACTTATTACTCGCGCTGTTTTCCAAAGTTTCTCTTTTCTCTGGCATGGTTCATTATCTCTTGACATAAGAAAACATACAGAATGGTAGAATATTGCCTTTGTCAACAAGTATAGCAACATTCTACGTACTAGCAATATGAAAGCTGTGAAATGTTTCTCAGTTTTAAAATATAAATCAAACATCCTGTTCTATACTTTACAGGACTATATATTAAAAGGTAGCTGCCAAATAAAGTAAAGGAGACTTTCTGAGCATCACTGAGTGAGCAACAATCAACAGAATGAATAAAAATTCTTGTTAGAAGAGGACCTACCTGACGCAGGACTTTGACAAAAATGTGTGGGAGACCTCTCCCTTTTACAGGAAGGGAACATATATTTTAACAGGGATAACCCTCGTAATAGTAAGCCCAGAGTATAATATATACTACATACTACTCCTATACTACATATAATATATACTGCATTGCCTAAACAAATGTCAAAATTTAGCAACATGTATGACTCAGGCTGCGTGTTAAATTGGTTCTGATCTTACTTGCATCCATATTATCATAGAATCATAGAATGGTTTAGGTTGGAAAGGACCTTGAAGATCATCGAGTTCCAACCCCCCTGCCATAGGCAGGGACACCTCCCACTAGACCAGGTTGCCCAAGGCCACATCCTGCCTGGCCTTGAACACCTCCAGGGATGGGGACTCAACAACCTCTCTGGGCAACCTGTTCCAATCTCGAACCTTAGTAGGAGGGAAGGAGACAAGCTTTCAGAAGACACACTGCATGACTGGCTAGTGCATCAACCATCCCTTGGCTTGCTAACCCACAGAGCTCCGGTTATGTGATGACAACATGGGAAAGATTGACATATTGATGATGTTAGTACCATAGAGTAGGCACGCATCTTTGAGAAGGCAAATGCCTTAAAAGGAAAGGATTCTTTTCAGACCATCTTTCTTCCCCTCTAGATTCTAACATTTAGGAAACTAAAAATGGTCTGGTCGTGTCAGTTTTTTTTCCAGTGCTGCAGTGTGGTAATCACTGAAACACCTCCAGAACAAGCATGGATACAACTACAAAGTTGAACAAAGGTAATATTCCAGTGAATTTGTAGCAGAATTAGTTACTAAAAGTATATGTTCTTTGAAACGAACAGAGAGAATATGGGTGCCGAACTCTCACTGGAAGCCAACATGACCTGACACTTTCACTTTTCTGAAAGTTATATATCCAGAACTGACAAAGGATACAGAACCTGTGTACAGTACAAGCATCTTTTTTTAAGGTTTCATGTAAACTCCAAAATAGGAAATATAACATATCCACAGGTTTCTAGAAGTGCTACAAATAATCCTTGCCAGATATTGCTGAATATCCCACTTGTAGTCTCCAACCATCAGTGCTCAATGATTAGAAATAGGTATTTCAGCTTTTAGAATATAATCTACAGATTACAGATTAAAGAACCTGTAATAAGATTTTCTCAAACTGTAAGAATTCTTTTCTGGAAGTCCACTTAATTCCATACTTACTTGGGTGTTTGTTTTTTGGGTTTTTTTGTTGGTTTTTTTTTAAGCAGCAGACAGACAATTCCCTGTGGTCACATTAGTGAGAATGCCTCAGCTAGAGCATTATGCACAGCTCTAAAATATTTACCTCTTACAGCATATTTTCTGTGACCTACACATCAGAAAGAATTATTCCTAGTTGAGCCACGTTTGCTGCTGCTGTTCAGCCTAGTTCTTTCTTCTTAAAGTCCTGATAGGGTTGAATGTTGCTCCATTCATTATTCATTTTCACACTTCTTATCAAATTAAAAGGTAAGATTAAACACTCCTCCACAGACTTTTCTCTAAAATTTCTAGTATTGCTTGCAAATAATGGCATCTATTTCTTGTGTCAACTATTGCCTCATTAAAGTCAGTACTGAAGTTACCTGAATGTAACACTGCTTAGCAGCTACTGTGTACTACTTTTCTTCATTTTTATATGTGTGTGTGTGTGTGTACATCCATAGCGACACAGACAATGATGGGTAAACACAAAATATCCCACTTCTCCTCCCGCCATTCCTGAGTTATCCTCCTTCAACATTTTTCACTGAAGCCATGGCAACTTCTTCTTAACCAAGACCGACAGTTTAATCCTGTCAAATATCTTTTTTGTACTGTTCCACTCACCTATGCTCTATAATTCCTTGGTACTCTCTTAATATATCCAATGTCTCCTTCAGTCTTTTTGCAGTCTTCCCCCTACTCTTCTCTGAGGAATTCATGCAGTGGCAAAAAAAAATCATTTACCTTTTACCATTTTACCTTTTACCAACTATTTACCTTCTGGGTGACATAAATTAGTTCAGCACACAGAACCCAGTAGCGGCTGCAAACTGAAAGCACCTAGATGAAATGTAAGAAAGCCTGATGGCTCTCAAAATTTGCATTAAGCCTTTTAGACAGTCTGTAGACTTGTACTTGGTTGTACACTTTTAACTAAATGTTCATAAAATGGGAACTACAGACCAGAAAAAATTGAGAACTGTTCCATGAACTTGTAAAATATTCCTTCATAGTGAACTCTTGGCTACAAAACTCATGTAACAAATGAGTGATGGTAAGCTCTTATCTCTTCCACAAGGAACAGGCCGATATATAACCATTATCTGACACATACACACAAAAAAACTTTAAAAATTACTCTGTCAACCTTTTTCTCATATTTGCTGGCCCTGCACTAAATCCTACTTACAAAAAAACCTAAGAAGTGAAACTGCAAAGGAGCAGGAGCACAAGACAGTAAAGAATAGCTGATAGGTCAAAAGAGAACTAAGACAACTGCAAGTGTACAGCAGCTATTTTGGGAGGTCCCAAGTACTCCGTTTCATAAAATGCCACTCTCCTGTAGCACTTGCAACTTACAGTATGATTCTTAATTAAATAAATTTAGATAAATTCTACTGGCCTGATTTTTCATTTTCAAACTAAAACCAACAGTCAGCAGAGTTGAAATCATTAAAAAATAGCTGTGGAAGGGGCTTTGGGAGAATATCAGTCATTTCCCTTTCCACACAGAAGACAACTATGCCGACATCTTTGTTTCATGAGCTGTACTGATTGATATTCTGCAACCTTTATAGGAATTCCATAGCATATCTAATGAGTCTTCCTCAGGAAGTCCTCCTGAAACTGCAAGTCAATTTTCTTGCTGTCATACAAAAGTATAGCAGAAAACAGTGGAAAAAAAGTTTTACCGAAATTTACCGAAAAAGTTTTTTTTTCCAGTCTGCATTCACTATATTTTTTTTTGCACAGCAAGAACATCTCTCCTTTGAGCAGTTAATTTGACTAAAAAAAACTAAGCAACCACCCTTCCCTGTTAATGCCCTGAATCTACAAAGTCATACTTGGGAAATACTCTTAAAAAGTGTCTACGCTTTTTTTCCCTTGTGATGATACTTTTTCAAAAGCCAAAAATAGATACGGGCTTGTTTAATTGCATGGAACTATTTGCTTCATGCATTACCCATACTAAGATAGCCAAGAAGTAGATGAACGTGACTGCCATTTAACATTGTTTTTCAGAGTTACTTGGGCATCTCTAAAATCCTTTGCACCCAGGTTCTTAAGATTCTCAATTTGAAGACAGTAAGCAGCTCTAATGGACACATTCTCGGACAGTTGAAAATTACAGTCTATTATTTACAAAGTCACATGCATATTTAAAGTATTCCAGAGGTATTGAAAAATATGTCTTGGAAAAGTTACATGGTATTTGTTTGCACATCTAGTCTTGCAAATCCAATGCCTGTGGTAAACTGATGGAGAAAATACGTATTGGGGTGGGCAACCTCGTAAAACATGAATGCAACTTTTCAGCTCGTCCTGTGCAAGACACCTCTCTTCTATAGGGGAGCTACTGAAGTGAACTAACTGGTTTCAGGCAGCAATTCCTTTAGTTTTCTAGAGGATTTAAAAGTTTGCTTAGATACAAGTGTAGGAGGCTATACTTAATAACTCTTAAAGAAGGGGATGAGCTCACTTTTCTGTTTGCACAAAACCAGACATAACTGAAAGGAGGCCTTTCAGTAGAGGTCTTCTCTTATATAAGCAACAACAACAATCTATGAGAAACCAATTAAAATCCTAGCAAAGCCAGAAGAAACATACCTGGTTGTTTTGGCATGGTTTGCAATTGACAGATTTGGCTAAGCTTGTCATGGCACAACTAAGGTTTTGCTATTTTAGACCTTTCACTTTTTTTTTGTTTTTTAAATTTCCCTGCAAGCAAACTGTGCTTCTCTCAAATATTTCTTTCCCTACAATATCAAAAAGTACATATATAGATTTACATGTCTTTAAATACACACTCCTACATTAATAACAATAATTAAAATGCCCTTAATGTTACCGACTCTTAAAAAAAAAAAAATTTTAGCATTCGTCAGCAAAATTGGATATCTGAGCCAGCAGCCTCTAAAGGTCACAGTCTCTTGAGCATGTCACTCAGCTCCCTGTGCGTGCTTTCCAACTATTGGTAGGTAATAATATTATTGCCAGAACTTTTAAAATGTCCCTTAATTACACAGTTGTAAATAGCTCATATATGATCTTTGCTACAAAATGTAATTTCTATTTTTGCCAACACTGCAGGCAAAAAAAAAAGGCAAAAAATCCAAAACCTAAAAACCAACCGCTTTCCTATATTTTATTGTACGAACCATCTGAATGCTACAAATTCCCAAAAGACATTCTAAGTAGTAGATAGTGAAATAAATGCTTTATGAACTACACCTGAAATAACAGTATAATTCTAAATAGGTAGGAAAACAAAAGACAAAATTTGTTCATGGCACCTTCACAATCAAAGAAAAGTTTATGATTACCTTAAGTACCTACAACTACTGAAGAGTTTATAACATTTTAAAGTTACATTTCCAAAACATAAAGGTGCATCTCCTAACACCACATTTTTATTAGGATGAAAACCTTCCATTAGAATACTCTGTTTTCAGATACAAATATATTTAATTCAGACTCCTACTGTTTAAACAAAGGTTTTAATGATAATTAGCTTCAAAAATGTTAATGGCACTTTTTGGCTGCACCCAAAACTCAGGCATAGGAAAAAAATATTTATTGCAATAACCTGACAGCCTTACCATTGAAGCAGAAAAGAAAAGCACGCATTGCCAACAGAATTCATGAGGATACAGATAAAATCTTCCTAGATTCCTCCGTCAAAATGCTTTAACACTGCATACTTACTAACTTTGCACAATTTGCAGAACATCAGGAAGGAAAAAAACACCTGGAGGACTGAGAGTTAGGGAGACTAGAATATATATTGGACCGAGACTGTCTGGACAAGGAGGCCAGTCTTTCTCACACTAGCAGATACGCATGGGAGAGGATGAGAAGCAGTGAGTGGGAGGAAGAGGAATTTGTGATTAACTGGCCAATGAATCAAGGGAGCAGATGAAAAATGCTTAGGGAGTTAAGACATCCTGAGACTAGATGCAAGTTTGGGGAGCAGACAACTGGCTGGGTAAAAGGACCGGGACTAGGTGGCTGGAGGTGGGAAGAGATTTAGAAACAAGTCAGAGGATAATCTGAACTACCCAAGAAAAGGGACTAGGATGAATTACAATACAAGAGACAGCAAGGGAAAGTATATGTGGGAATGGCAGAATTGGATGTGATCCTAGAGTAGGATACTAAAATGGATAGTTGTGTTGGGGGTGCCAGCCAGGAATGAGCTGTGAACCAGGGAGTAACAAATCAACTGAGGAGTTAAGATAAGAACTGAGATAGCTCACCAATGTCACAGAAGCATGCTAACATTTAGATTCCCTCTGAACAGACCTTAGAAAGTGTCCAGAACTAAGATTAGAAACATAGGGAATGAAGAGCTGATTTGCATATACAGAGAGAACAGACTAGAACAGGGAACAAACAATCAAAAAAGCTCACCCATCATGCTAGAAACCCACATTCATAGCCCTCCTCCACCCTAAAGGATATAAAGTTTTCTATCAAGAGAACTCCCTAGCTATCAAGCTTCCTGCTATTCTGCAGTAGGTGGATTCAGAAAAAGCTTCCACTCTCTCCTGTTAGTACTGTGTATAAACAATTAAATATTTATTGGCATAAAGACTGGAACTGGATAGTTTAACTATTAACCTATAAAGTATCAGAAGAGTCTCACCTCAATCCTTATTGTCCTCAAGTATCCTCTTCAATCTAAACCATCTAAACAAGTACTGAGACAATGGGAGAATGATCCTGCAAACTTCTGGTCAAGACACCCACCTGAGAAGCAAGATGTTAGGATCCCAGTCTGTACTCCATGATTATTTAACTTTTATACAAATTAGAGCAAGTTCAAATGAAGATGATAGCATTCCCACCCCATACAGAACATGGTCAATAAAGTGGAACATACATATTCAGTTTCTTGGAAGCAAAGTACAATGAAGAGACCCTCTAAATACTGAGTCATTACAGCAAAGACAACAAAAAGTTACTGATCTTTTTTAATAATTCCCTTTAATTTTTATGCAAGAGCACAACAAATGTTTTGTTTGGAATAAAATATGAATTGTTTCAATCAAATGTTACAGTGCCTTCAATTAAGTAACTTTTTTTTTTACCCTCATCTTTGGACAAAACTGACGTGTACATTTTCTTGTTTAATTGCAATAAAATTAGCGCAACCTTAATGCTAAATAGTATGAAAAAATGTCTTGGGCCTCTCATACTTAGCACTCTTACTCTCCGCGTAGCTCAGATACCCTTTTGTAAAATGGGAACAATTTTACCTTATCAAGATTTTGTGAAGATAAATGAACTTGTAAATAATCAAGAAACTATGATTGCAAAGCCATTGACACCATGAGCACCCTAGGAAGCCTTGATTAAATTAATAACTTTGCCAGCAGAGCAGGAACCGAATAATAATGAGAATATGAAACATAAGAAAATTAACAAAGAAAAGAACAACAAAATATTGAATACCTGCACAGTGTTTGCTCCCTATCCAGCCTCTAGCAAGAACAAAGCAGATCGACTGAAAAAAAGTATTAGGCAGTCCTTCAACTAAAGATGATCATATTTATAAATAAGATGTGAATTTAAAACTGCACGACGTTACTTCTAGTACTTCTTAATACCCAAATACTTGACTCTGCACCTTTTAAGGTCATTTTTGCTCCATACTAAAAACATTATTTACAGCGTTCGAGATAAAAATAAAAAAACGTGGAGGTTCATCTACCTGGTTTAGGGTAACATTTATCCCTCAATATTAAGAAATTGACTTAGCATTTACACCTATCCCATTTACTTCTTTCAACTGAAACCAGGCAAAGTCAGTGGTTTTGAGGCAAAACCAGATGTAGAGCTCATGTCACTCCAAACAAAAAGCAATTTTCACATGGCCTTTTATGAACCAAAGAGAAACAAGTGACTCTGGCACAACTCTATGTTCTACAAGACATGCACAAAGGGCCTAGTTCTGAGAGGTGCTGCAGGTCTCTGGGTACTGAGCACTGCAGGATCAGTCCCAACTTGCTAATGACTTTTCATAGGGTAGTAGGGATTAACCACAATGTGACTCCTGCAGTCATTCGCAGCCTGAATGAAACAGGAAAAACTCCTTTTGACTTTGCAAGGAAAGTGTTTGTGCCTTTTCCTTTTCGCTGAGAACAGCCCCTTTTCTTTTCCCTAGACAAAAAAAATGTTTTTTCTCACTAGGCTTTACTTGGAAATGCTAAGGATGTGTCACCCCCTCCAGAGAATGACAGGCCAACAACCAGACCTTCTTTAACAGAGGACTAAGTTGTTGTTATACAGCCAATAAAAAACTATTGAGGTGGAGTCAACCACAAAACCATGGGTCCTCTGTCTGTACAGCTCCCTTCCCAGGCACTAGAAACCTCAAATTCCTGACCATGGTGACAGACTGGAGGAGCTGCCAAAAGAGTACAGACATGCTTGCTGCCCCCTATACCTGCCAGACAATTTCCTCTCCTAGGAAAGCATACAGAGCAATGGAATAGAGTATCTTCTCTCTATTATGTTTCCCAGGCTATAAATATAGCCTCATCCATGGCCACAACTCTCTTTCACAGGGCTGCTTTAACATATCCAAAATGATCAACAGCTGTATAATTACTGCAGCTACCAATATTAACTGTTTAAAGTTTGGACACTAAAAATTCCATGTGCTGTACCTTGAAGTTACGATTATTATTTTTTCTTAGAAAACCCTTAAATAAGGCTATATGATTAGGATGAGAGAAATGCCATAAACAGTAGTTAACTGGACAGTCTCTTAATGCTGGGCATCAGTATGAAAGGAAAAGTGAAGTTTCAGACTCTTCCCTGTCCTTCGGAACCTAGCATCAGTGAGTTTGAAGTTTTGATCGATTCAGCTCCTTACCTTAGAAAACCATTTATGCAGATGGCATGTGAAACTACTCAAGACTGCGGCTTGCAAAGTCTTTTTAAGTAAGGTAAGAAATCCTTTAATCTCCTAATTTTTCCCAGAGTTGTCAACTGATACCTGTAGTCAGTGGCAAGTCTGCTAACTTGACTGAAGTCTTAAAACATGAACAGGGATAGATATTTCTAAACAGGAAAACAAGTATAGAGGCTCCAAACTCCCAGACTTTGCCTACTGCTCCTCCAGCAGGATTAGACCATTTTCACTGTATAGCTACAGATAACTATTTATCAATTACAGGCTCACAAAAATATTTTAAGTTTTGAGGTCCTTGCACGTACAACGAGATTCTTCTGAGTGTACCAAAAGGAAAACAGCATGTAGCACCTACTGCAGTACTTATCTCTAAAGTCTTCTCTTTTTCTTTAACAATCTATCCAAGACAATACATAGTCCTGCACCCTCTATGTGATCCAGCCATCAAAGCTGGTAGAGAATGTTGAATTATCAGAGGAAGTGAGTCTATACCTGCTAGTGCAGAAAGAAAACAGTATCCTCTGTACAGACCTGAGGAAGGGTAACTACCTAGTCTGTACACCAGAAAAGCTTCATAGTACTGCAAAGTATCCTCTCAGTCATCGCTGCACTTGGGTGAGCGGCTGTTTGACTTCAGCTATAGCTTTAGGAGTAGCCAAGGCCACAGAAGCAATAAAAGCTAGAAATATTTCAGCAGAGGCTGAAGTCTTCATTTGCAATCCTCAAACCAGCCGAGGATTTGGATTTGCTTCCAGTCACAAATAAAGAAGGGCTAAGCCTTTTAACCTAGATAATGGAAAAGACCTAGTAGTACTAGTTAAATGAGGAAGAGGAAAAAAAAAAAAAGAAAGAAAAAAAGAAGGGGAGGGGGGAGCCCTTTTTAAAGCCAGAAATAAAGGCATCCTTTTGGGTCTGGTCTACTCATTTACGCGTGCGCACACACACAAAACCAAATCCAACTTGTGCCCCTGCTACTAACCTCTGCTGGCATTTACATAATGCCAGTCTGTAGTCTGCTGTGTGATACATAGCAACCTGTATATCCCTCACCATTATAACCCTTAGACTGAGAGCACTGCGCTGGAAAGAAACACATAGCACTGCTAAAACATGCATTTTTGTAGATATCGAGTCCTCCCCAAGCATTTTGGTCTTGGTTTTGTTGTTTGAGGGTTTTTTTTAATTAAAAAAAGTCTGACAATATTGTGAATACTTTAGAAGACACTGGTAGTGTGATAAGATTATCAAAGGAAGGATGTAACATAAACCTGACAGTTTACAAACACAGAATTCAGTTCTACATGTAAATGAGATCACATAGAGTAAGCAAATAGGATCACTATTTACAATAATCACCACTCTAATTCACAGATTATCTCAAGAATAGATGGGAACAGAAAAACACCCCACCACCAAAAAAAAAAAACCACCACAAAACCCAAGCCAATAAATTGGCTTTATTTGGCCACAACTTAGAGGAATTTCAATTGCAGACTTGACATTGCAGAGAGCAAAGTGTAAAGGTTTTGAACGGTGTAATTGTTCAGAAGAAACCTAGAGCCCCCCCCTTCCCTTCACAGGCATCAACTTAACCGTAAGGAACCTAGTTGTTACACAAGTGAATTCAGTCCTGTGATTGGTTATTGCAGCAATGAAGATTCTCACTCACTATCCACAAGAGTTCTGAGAATAGCAATGAGGATCTGCTCTGTGCAGCCTACCCCATCAACTTTCCTTTTACTATTTGTTTCAAAAAGAGTCTTTCAATAAGTTTATGGTTCCTGACACTAGAGTAAAGGAGTAAAGCAACATCATGTGAACAAGACCTCTGGCTAAGTGAAATAACATTCCTGGTCACACTTATCTACAGACGATGAGATGAGATGACTTGCCGCACAAATTAACTAGTCCAGTAATAGATTTACTTTGGATTAACTACTCTCTGACATGCACTGGACATCTACACACAAAACCTCTACTGTGCGTTTATGTCTGATATATTTAAGACTTATATCTTAATTATAATCTTCTGTTCATTTCAATTAGTTATTTTAATCAGTCCTTTTATTTAAAGCTCATTCTTCCACTGCTAAACTTGTTTGTCACATCTATTTTGAAGCCATGCAATGTCATACCTACTTAAATTTTAACTAGGCAAATACCTTCCTCAGCGGGAAGAGAGTACATTCATTTTCTAAAGGTGAAAAGCTATGCAACTTCAGTTTTGCTTGGACAGAGAAAGTTTAATATGTTAAGCTATTTTGGCCAGTAAACTGTTAGTATTACAAAAAGTTTGTCCACAACCCAACAAAGAAAAAAAGTTTCAAATAAATAACAAATTTATTAGTTTACCTTCTCACGTAGTTTTTGTGATTTTAAAAGTTGTGGAGTGTGTATTTACAACTTTGTATACACAAGACTGTAAAACAAGTTAGAGAAAAGGCTAAATCTAATTATCCCTTCTAGTTTCATAATTCCTTCCTAACTCAGCCAAAATCAGGTAGGCAAATATCACTGCAACTTGAATCCAAGTTTAGCTATAGAATCTTGTTTAGCTTCAATTTTAGAGAATTCCGAGAAGGGGACATGCTTCAAAAGTATCTGTATGTGCATTAAAATAACACTGACATCGGAATTTAGGCAATCCAAAGATAAGCACAAAGAAAAAACTCCCACAAAACCTAGAAACATGAGGATATAAAACTTAATCTGTACCCTCCATATAATTCAACTGAACACTGCCTGCTTCTCTGGATAACTGGAGTTACCATCAACTGCTGAGTTTTGAATATCGTTGAATAAGCAAATAAACACAGTGGGTAAGTAAGGCTAGTACTGGAGAAAATACTTTGCTCATTTACTCTAACTATATGAAATCTTAGTTCTAGTTATCCCAAAGAACCATAAGATATTTTTGTTAAAATGATGAAGTCATAGCAAGAGATGCCACCTAAGAAACCCTTGTTTATTCTGAAATATTAGCTGGGAAGTGGGTAGCGTAGGCATATTTTGATTTAACGTGTTAGGTGTTCAGATTATTGAAAATTCTAGCAGAAATTAAAATGACAATTTTAACCAGAAAGCATAGGCATTTTCATGCCTTGTTCAGATTTAATTTGGTCTTTAGGAATTCTTATTTTTAATAAAACAGTATTTACTGAAGCAAAAACTATCAGCCATGAAAGCTAAGGTAACTGATGTAGCAAGACAAAGAAGTAATGTACATAAACCAGAGCTTTGAACATACAACCTCAGAATAAGGGTCTATCTTAATAATAAAAATTAATGAGATTAGAATGGGCCTTCAAGAAATTTTAGTAACCCAGAATTTTGTAACAGACATTGAACTGTGAGATGACAGTGTTAAAAGTAACGTTCCATTTCTATGACTGTCTTAACACACACTGCACCCTGCAAGGAACAAATATGCAACTACACATGCACTAATTAAATATTTATAGTAAGAAAAAATATGGGACATCACAAAAGCAGACCATATTTTGTAAAGATACAGTTCTCTTCTATTATTCTAACTAGAAATCAGAATCAAGGAGACACAAGAGTTAAACTCTCCTGTTATTAGAGCTGAATAACTAACACTTACACAGCCTTTTAAAAAATGAGATACAGAAGCCAAAGTATTAGTTAGCTCAAAAAAGGATGAAGATGCAACTCTCAAACTCTTAAGAGAAGCAACATCCTGAAAAAAAAAAAGATATTTAAAATGAATCCACTTTCTTTCACCTCTGCCTCCTCATTAGTATGGGTTTGAGGCTCTTTCCTCCAGCAGCAGGAGCCAAGCTCCCAAGCAAGTGGCACACTTTGTTCTATGTTCTTTCAGGATATGGAATTCCTTTCCTTGTATCCTCTAAAAAAAAAAAAGAGTTAAAAATCTCATCCTGACTCTTTTTGGCTGTATGAGAGAATTTCCAGCTGAACTTACATCACTAAGTGCTATAGGATTACAATCACATGTAAATGATCAAGATACTGGAAGATAAGGAGTCATCTGATCAAATGTAAAGTTTATGTGCACTTACTCCCAGAATTCCATCACTGGAGAAGTGGCATTTTGTAAAGAGACTTGACTGCAGTTGCTCAGATTAAGTTTTTGAAATTCCACACAGTTTTCTATAAAAGAAGAAAAAAAGGGTTTGCTATATTGACGTGTAAGTACATTTTTTCTTGTGCATCTTCTAGTTTATGCATCTTGTAAAGCCACCACTCTATAATACATTTCCTCTTTGTGGTTAAAGAATTTCTAGGTACACTGCAATGCCACAGCTGCTACTTCTGCAACACTGTATTGTGATCACCAGATCACAGGTATACCCCAGAAAATTATTCATGCAGTATGCTACATTGTCCTATAACACTTTCCAAAGGCACAGTTGCAACGGCAAGGGCCAATAAAACATCTGAGGCAAAAGAAAGATGCTTTGAGAAACTGAGGCAGCTCACTGGGAATTACAACATGCTCCTCCTCCAGCTGCTGGTTCAATGGCCAATGGTAACAACTGGCTTACAAAACACTTCCAGCAACAAGTTTCCACTTTGCCTTAATATGGCAAGCGAACAGTCACTCTGGCTTATTACTATCATTTCTAATACAGAGAAAGGAGATCAAAGCAGCTCAGCACTGCTGAGCTGACACTTAGTATTTGAACAGTGATCAACATTGGCTAACCTCCTTTGCAGGGTTGCCAAAATTGATACTAAAGCCTTCCACATCTATTGCGCCCAAGACTAGTTCCCTAACATAACTGCAAAAATTCAGATAGCTTTAGGTGTGCCCAAAGAACATGACAATGGCCAATTACTAAAAACCATTAAAGACAGTACAATTGGTACATAATTTGAAATCAGAAAGTAATATAAGATATGTATTCCTCCCCATAGATGTTTGTGATCTTCAAATGCAATAAGTAGAGCATTAAAGATAAAAGTACCAATGAGAGGGCAGATGAAGAGCCCTATACTGCAAATCCTTATGAATACACACCTCATCTTTCATGTAAGAGGCTACTTTGCACGCAAATAAGAATTATTTATGTGACTAAATTTTCAGAAGTAGCTTGATGAACATTATCCCTCAACATCTGGCATTAAAAAGAGCGAATCCAAAGTTCCATATTTAATATTTTCCTCTCCATTTAAATTCCTCCTGATTTCATTAGAGTGAAAGACCAAGATTGTAACCTGTCATCAGCTCTTCAGTAGAATTCATTTACTGTATTCAGGGAGAATAGATATGATTGCAAGCGAGCATCTTGGGATTTAGCCAGAATATCTTACAGAATTAACAAAATCCAAAGTCATCTTCTGCTGTCTAGCATTGTATTCTGCAGGAACACATGCTTATACAGTGACCTAAACCAAAAAGGTATGAATAAGTCCTCATTCCAGGATTCCTTTATAATGGTGTAGCGTGATGCGAATGGCCCATTTCCCCAGACTTTTCTACCAGAATAGTTTTGTTCCTGACATTTTAATAAATTACTTGGAAGTATTTGTAGGACAATAATCTCTACTAAGGTCATACCTGTATTCCATTCATGCCCACAGGTAGCCCAAGGAAGCTCTGTAGTAAAGCAGTTAAACAAATAGAAGATAGCCCATGCTAAAATGATGATGTAATATACATTTAGATGTGCCTCTATAACCTGGGTAGCATATCCAATACCTAGACAAAAAAAAAAAAGTGAGACAACAGAAAACTTTTACTTTTCAGGTAGTTAAAAAACAAATGCCTACTGCTTTATGTATATCCTAACTTGAATTTTGATAGAATTTATTTTACTTCAAATTTAATGCATTCTTTTGCAGTAGAACACAGAACTGTTTGTTACCTTCAAATAGAGGGCAAACTTTCCTCCAGCATGTAATGCCTCCTTCACTAGTAAACTGTCCCAAGGCCGTCTCCAAGAAAAATACTGGTATTCCACAGCAAATAAAAAAAACCACATATGGGATGAGGAAAGCACCTACAAGCAAACATTGAGGGGGTATTGGTTATAACGGATACAGCTCCTTGACAGCACAGTAAGAAATTAATTTTCTTAATAAAGAATCACCTATTAGCCACCTCTCAGGCATCATGTTGAAAGTGCAGAAAGAGTTTACTCCTGGCCCCACATATCAAAAGTTAACCTGTAAGCCAATGTCATGGACTAAAAAAGACCAGAACAAAGTTCCTCAGTATAGTCTAAACTCTGCTCATGAGTCCCTCAAATGCAGAAAAGACCACAGTCTTGGTCATTCACACGATTCTCCTCCGATCATCACAAAGTCAGTCTACGCTATCTTGTCTTCCTTGCTTTTCTCAGGAAAGCAGAGATGAAGAAGTGCTATGGAAACTAAATCCAAGAAGTCCTTTTATGTTATTTGGATGAGCCTGATGATAAAGATCATGAAAAGGAACTGTTGATATAAGCTTCAGAACTACTTACAAGAACAGGAAAGCAGGGCTTGTCCTTATCAGCTAGAAATATTAATGTGAAATTGTAGGAAAATAACAAAGCATCAACATTTTTGTTAGATGCTAACAGTAAACTACAGCATAGGTAATTAGTAGTACAATTCAATGCTGAAGCATTGTATACAACAACAACAACAAAAATCATATCTTATCTATTAGCACAGAGCAGAAGAACTGTATTATTTAATGATTGATCACGTTATTAGGTACAGCACCTAAAGAACATGGCTGTGAAGCAAAGAAATCAGAGAAGAGAGAGATACATATATTAGACATAACGTGACTTGCAATAATGTAGATTTTAAGCATTCCATTTAGAACTGAACCTAAATAATAAGGAATAGTAAGGAATAAGATACAGCCTTTTGATTGTGTAGAGATCTGTTAACATATACGGCATAAAGAATTTTTTTCCTCATTCCCCAAGTACTCAGACTTTCTGATGAGTCAAAGGATGAGGTGGAAAGCAAACAACTATAATGGTTTAGACTGAAACAAGGAAAGAAGGAAACAAATACCGAGAAGAAAGCACAAAATAACTGATTCTGCCATTTTTGCTTACACCAAGAAAGTTTTACTGGTTTAACCAGGCAGACTAGCGCAACGAAGTACTGCACATAATAATTTATCTGAAGTTGTAGGAAAATTACAAAGTGCTAATTAAGTTATGACGATAAATGTTAGTAGAACATACATAATGTGTTGTATCCAGGCCTCACAACCTACTTGCTCCCAAACTAATAATCCCACAATACTAACTAACTTCATTTAAAGTTCCTTTTAAATGATGTAAGCATCCCACCATTCACTCCATTTCAAATCAACACAAGGTATGCTAAACACAGAAGTTTTGGTGGATGCAGTTTTTCCTAGGAAGATGCATTTTAAAGTGCCGTGCATCATTGCATGCATTGCACACATACCCAGCACATCAAGAGAGATCTCTTCATGAGTAGTCTCTTCCCTCAGTCAGAGAATTTGCCTATAGTTGAATCTCGGCTACATCTCAAGCGATACATGTGGATTTCACAAAGAATGGAATCCTTACACCTAAAACATGGTTTCTCTGTGTGATTTATCCTTATAGGCTGAGTGAACTGCAGTATCAAATCCAGCTTGGCCCACTCATACACACAATCACAGCAAGTTTAACATGTCAACTTGTTGAAACTGGAAGCATTAGCTTTGACTCTGTTTTTCCAACACTGTTCTACAACAGGCATACATCACGAAAATTAAAGGTCATCACATTTCCCAGATTGCAAACAGATCATATTCCGATACATACCTAATTCTAAACATGCAAAGAAACTAATTTTCCTAAAAAAACCACTAAATATCCATAAGAACAAATTAAAGTTATAGAAGCTTATGCCTACACCACCTGTTATGACTTGGAGTAAGTACCAAAGAGAGGTCAGACCTCAGAAGTTCCATACGACTGCTTCTAGATTCATTCTGTATCTAGCAAGTTATTTCATAACTAGCTCATGTATCTTACCATTGTCTTCACTTACCACACACTAAGAAGTTTTCAGTATTTACATCTGATGCATCAAACAAGTCCAACTCTGGTCTAATTCCAGCAGGGCATTCCAGAGAGTTACAAAAACACAGGTCATAGACCAAGTCCTCATTGAATAACACTGAAGTCAATGGCAAATTTCTCATGGTGACAGGACATGACCAGTTAAACCACACACATTAACTCTATTCTTAAAGAATACAATGGTGATTAAGTACGATATTTAAGTAATTACTTTTTCACCAAATTACCCCAAAACACGGTTAGCAATTTTTTCTACCTAATGTTATACCCTTAAGAGTGATAGCATCACATTTTGACAAGCTAACATATACATACAAATGGGTATAGAAAAGTCACTGTGTAAACAAGATCTTCATTATATACCAAAAAAAAATTTCTATCTTTTCCTCTGTGAAAATTTCTCTGGGAAAACTTTGACAACCAAGAATCTGTTTTGCATATCATACCCAGCATATTAATATTTGCATACCAACGGCAGCACTTGGTAGCATCATTCTGAAAACAGGTGAATTCTTGTTATCTTAGTTTTGCCAAAGTACAGATATACAAAGAAAGGAGCTGCAAACCATAAAAACATCTTCCACAGTAGTATTAGCCTTATAGAAACAGCAGACAAAATGGGCCAAAACCACCCCTGAGTTCAGACAACCGTGCCTAGTTTTGGAGGGACAAGGGAAAGAAACTTGGCACAGAGTTGTTCGCAAATAAACCTGTTAAAGAACAGATCTTTGCAGATCAGCCACTGAACATATTACTTTTCTGCCAGCCTCTCTGCTAACACTAGCACTGATTCAGGCCTTAAGTGGGGAGAATGTTGAATCCAGTCCACAGAATTCTAAACTAAATTTTTAATTTACTTTCCTTTCCTCATTGCTTTGCAAGTCACAGCTGACGTGCTTATTCTTAACTGCCACAAATCTTACATAGTTTATACTTAACTATAACCAATACATGCTACATGTTATACTTTTGTAGAAGTTAAGTCTGTTTTTTTCTTTCTCAAATAACATTCTTATTCTAAATTTTATAGGGTTTGCTCTCTTTGAGTAACAGGCAGCTTTTACATCTTCCCCTACCCTACGGTAGTGACTTGGGAAGTAACAAGAGGGGAAAAAACAAAAAAGTATAGTTGAGGTAAGGAAATTTTCATATGACAAATTAAAAAAACTAATCTTCATAGCATTATCAAAAACAATACTCGTGCTCTCCGAAGTATACTGTTGTGAAAAATAAACCGCTACATTCTTTTCTATGTCAGCCAAACTTATTTAAGTATGCTTGGGTCTTTATTCACATGCAGAAGAAAACACACAGTATACAACTATAACAGAACAGTTGCTTCTTCTGCATTAAAAATCTTATAAAAAGAAATATTTCCATTTACTAACACAAAAGAAACTTGTGGAAGTAAGCCACACAATACATGTGGAGGAGAAGGACAGAGAAACACAGCTATTTTTTTCTTAGTTGTCAGATGCTTGATACTTCCCTATCAACAGATACACTGAAATCCTGAATACCTATCTCTTAGTAGTGCAAGAAATCACTGTAAAGCATTCTCAACTGTTTATTTCCCACATTCATGGTGAGCTGTAAATCAACATATGATGCCATCTTACCTCCTCCATTCTTGTAGCAAAGATATGGGAATCTCCATACATTTCCCAACCCAATAATCTCCCCTGCCACAGAAAGCACAAATTCAACCTTATTGTTCCAGTGACCTCTTTCATGAACTTTCTTATCATTGCTGTGGACGAGGTTGGTACTTGAGGCTTCCGGGTCCAAAACATCTTCTGGCTTGCCGTTAATTATAGGAATAGTCTTTTCAGCTGTCATGACTGTTCAGCCTAGGAGAGAACAAAAGAAAAACATACAGATGTTTTAAGTCACTTGTTAGTAATAACCTTCAATGACAAAAGAAGTCCCTCAGCATATCATTGGCTTCTTATTACCTACATAAACTTACAGGTGAAAGTGAAGGAGGCAATTCTGTAAGGCTGGAAAAGTTGTAAAGAAGGAAAAAGGGAAGGGGGGGGGGCAGGGAAGAAGCTTATCTATAAGGGAAGGAGAAGATTTCCAAGTTGAAACAGGCAACTTAGTAGTACGACATTGTTTTAAGGCGCAGATAGTGAAGCCCTTCAAAAATCCCTCAATCCCTCCCCAAGCAAGAATCCCAGTTTCACTAACCTACCAGAGAACACTAATCTCCTGCACCTTCCAGGCACACAATTGAGAGGAGAAGAAAGGGATGTGGTGAAGGGGGCCTGAATGGTTCTGGCCTGCCTGGAGGAGTAAGGGAGCTCCCAGACTACTCACCCAGGGCTCTGCCTGTGCCTGCGCGGCTGGGAGAGGGACAGGGTCTCTAGCTCAGTGCTAGACCTCCGCGGGCTGCCGCTCTTCGCTCTGTTGCACAGGCGGCACGGGGCAGGGCAGCCGCCGGCGCCCAGCGGCAGAGGCGGGGATAACGCAGACAGCGTTAGGATACCGAGGAGCCGGGAAGCCCCGTCCTGTTCTGCGGCTGCTGCCCGGCCGGCCGGCGGGGATAGGATGCTACCCGCGCTCTGGAGCCGGAATTTGCAAATGCTCAGCCTTCCCCGGAGCGATGGTATAACACCCGCCTCCCCCCTCCGCCCACCTCAGGCTGTCCCGCCAGCTCCCCTCCTCCTCCTCCACCCAGCATCACCACCCGAAGCATCCCCAGCCCCTCGCTCCCCCGCCCCGCGCAAAGCAACCAGGGCCGAGCACCGGGCGGTACCCAAACCCTGCTCCCCTGCACACACACCCGCCCCCCCGGCTCCCCCCGCTATGCGAGGGGGAGAGGCGACCTGCATGCGCGGCCCGCGGAGGGCCCGCAGCGGCGGCTCGCTGCGCACCTGCCGGCCGCCTTGCTGCAGTGCCCGCCGCGGCGGCGACAGCCCAGCCCCGCCACCGCCCCGGCCGCCGGCTCCCCCGCGCCTGCCGATCCGGGCGGGAGGGGGGGGGCTATGGTTCGAGTTCAGGCCCAGCGACTTAAAATAAAATAAATAAATAAATAAATAAAAGGAACCCGCCGTAAAACAGATGACATTAACTTCAGCTGGAAAGGGGCAGGGGGGAAGAGGGGGAAGCGGGATTAAAAAAAAAATAAATAAAAAAAAATGATGTGGGGGGGAACATTTGGAAAGTGTGGAAACAATGTGGGCGCTTTCGAGTTACACTGGGAAAAATGTAGAAACGGCCCACGTGGGCATTTCTAGACGGGGTTTTGCTTAAAATTCAACCAAATAAGTGTAAAACAGGAATAGCAAGAATAGGAAAAGAGAATATAAACTGTTATGTTTCAGGTTGAATGAAATAAAGACATTTTTCCCATGTAATTCCCCCCCACACCTTTTTTTTGGTAGGTCAGTTATTTCCACCCCACGTTTCTCAACCCAAATTAAATATCTCTTCCATTATTCATCTCTGCAGCTTCTTCCTGGCAAATGGCAAAACCCAACCCAGGTTTTAGCTTCAAATCTTCCCTGAGATCCAGCCTCTCAGTTGCAGCTACGATCACCAACGTTTTGCTCTGAAACTATATGAGATACACCTTAGAACACTGTCTTTTAAGTCCTGGATTACATTTAAGCGTGCTGGAAGATGCTGTCCCAGACACAGCGTGCTCTTCCATGGGAATTTTCTCCTTCTTGCCCTCCAGCTCCCTGAACTTTTCACAGTGCCAGGAAAACTGTTATCCAGTGCTTACTGAAGACAGTGGAAAGATGCCCATGGATAATCCTTCGTTTCAGTGGCCAGTCTGGCCCAAACCACAGCAGACAGATTTTATATTAACTTTAGCTGACTTTGGAAGCTAGAGCCTGATCATACCCTGCTTATACAACTTACCCTCACTGTGTTTACACGCAGAAGCTCCTACTGTGGTTAAAATTTTTTGAAATTTTGTGTTTAAATTATGCATGCCACAAGAGTGGGTATTGGGGCCTCACCCTACATCTTCTGTCAACTATATATTGCACAAACACTTGCATCTCACAGGTGCAGGATGTGGCCCTGTCTTTTCTGATTGACACCAACATATACAGCACTAATCAAACCCATGCTGTGAAGGGAAAAACTGCCAGTGGTAAAACTATGATAGAACTGCAGATTTCCAATATTTTATTTTTTAATCCCCCCCCAAAAGTGTTCTCTACACATATCACCAGAGCTGGGTTCGGTTTTGGGTGGTCTTTTTGTGTTTTACTTTTGTTTTGTTTCTAATGCAGCTGGTATTCATTAACTGAGGATGGAATAGATCCATTTTTCTCAACCTGGCTTTGTACAAACCAAACTCAACTCGGAGGGTTTTTTGTTGTTTTATTTTTTTCCCCCCTTCTTCATCTAGTTTTCAGCAGGGATCAAAACAGGCATTGTTTTTCTGTATTCCAGCCAGGCTGAGCAGGCTCAACAGGATACACTTAAACATCAAAGCTGAAACTGAATTCTCATTTTGTTCCTGAGAGTAATTCTAAAAATGGAGGGAAGCTAAGGGACAGTAAACATTTGACTGATAATTCAAAACGTGGAAGAGACCAGCCTTCTTCAAATAGACCAATGATACCAAATTGAAGGGGCCTGCTCCAAGAACAGTCTGTAGGATGACTGGCAGATGCAAGAGGTATTTGATCGCTGCTGGTTTGTTCAGTATTTGAAATGATTAATTCCTAGTGACAAGTATTTTATCCACTGCTCTATTCCTGTACTGATTCTCACTGAGTCTCCTACCAATTGAAGGGTTTACAGAGTAATTGCTAGCTGTTAATCTTTGTCAATACTTTACTGAAATACAGAACAGTGTTTGCAACATAAAACTTCCCAAATTTTAAAACAGGTTGATAATGTTTTTTTTTAAATCTGGTGGAATGTCCTCTATTGCAATGAAAAAAATTCTCTGGTTTGTAGGTTACACTAGGTTAGTGCATGAACTGAGATGTATCTCATGCTCCTCATCACGAATTCATATGCCTGCTTCTCAGAGTCTGTTGGGAGACCTGCGCATGAGATGCAATCAGAGCTGAACTTGGTGACTGGGATGAGAGCAAACCTTGCAACATGGCTGTACTGTAATACAAGATTCTGATAGTTACCGATATCAGAAGACTGTTACTAGTAAAACCAGTATCTGCTACTAAAACATTAGTTAACTAACTAAAACATTAGTACATACTCTGTAGAAGGGCTCACAGCATCATACATCAAGTAATCTAGCTACATCCAAGCAGATTTCTTCTGCATTGTCTACTTCATTCCTCATAATGTAGCATCAATTCTGCAGAAGCATTTAGAATTGTTGCCTACACCCCACTCACCAGAAATAAGTTTCCTGGCTGTTCCTCTCGAGTCCCACATTAAAATGATGTGACCTAATGAAGGAATTCAGGTTCTGCCTTATTCAGATTTATCTCCACGGTCCCAAGGAAATCATTAAAACTCTGTAGAAAGCAGACAGGGGTGGGAGTGGAAACCAGATGTTTCTGCTAGCAAAAGGAAGGTGCTGTGAAGTACCAAATGTTCTAAAATACATTTATTTAGATTTATAAACTAAAATTAATAAAAATGAGGAATTGATATATAGAGTAACTTGAAGTAACTTGAAAAAAGAACCTCCCAAAAAAAGCCATATTCCCACAGGATCCTGCCAGGATGCACATGGCCCAGATGCACTGAGGAATACCCACTGTACCCAAGCGTCTTTGGTTACTGACAGAACTCACATTCAGCCTATTTCTCCATTTATTCTGTTCCGGGACTTCTACCTGTTCCATACTTTTGGGACAAATATCCACAGCATGTTAAGACATAGCAACACATGTGGAGGATTAGCTCTCTTGCTTTTTTTCCTCTCATTAGTGTCCAACCCCTACACAATTCTGAATGCACGTAAAGCAAACTGCATGATACAGTTGCACATTTTCCTTCTCATGCTTTGGATGTATAACTTTTCTTGAAAATCAGGATGTTTTGCTTATCCTGCACTTTGGATCCTTGTTAGGATGCCATTTCTGTAACAATACAGTTGGACAAGAGGGAAGTCTCTGCTACACTGTGTTATCTTTTGGCCCACATATGTGCCTCTAGATTTTTGCATTTTTCCTGAATAAAACAAAACACACACACACAAAAAGATAAAATAAATAGCTGTCCAAAAAAAAAATTCTCACTAGGATTAAAGCTACTATGAACAGAGCCAATTTCACAATAGAGAGATAAATGCAATGTTGATGCAAGTGTTTGACATGAGCAAAAGTCATGCCATATAGCTTTGGAAATGAAAAGGCTTGGACTTGGCTCCATTAAACCTTCTCCTTATTAAACCACAGTAACTGTTGATTTCTGTGTTGTTTAAATAATATAGAGCCCTGTGTCAACATCATTGAAGGGAGGAGGGAACAACAATCCTCTCCAGATTTAAAAGTTTTAGTCTAGATTTGATAGAAGCAAAATCTGCACAAGCCTTACATAAAGATTTCACAAAGTCAGGCTCTTCATGGGTAAATAGCTACACAAAAGAGAAGAAATACAAGAAGAATTTCATTAGTGATAGTGATCTGACACAGTATTTTGGATCAAAAGCCTAAGATCATGAAGCAATCTGTGAAGAAGAAAGACACCTTTAGCTATGCTATTACAGACTAGACTTAAGTCAAACAGCAATAGGCTGTCTGATTTGTGCCTAATCAGTTTTCTGCAATGGGAAAAAAAGAAGATTTATTTGTTGCAGATAACAACTTTAAATTAAGCAACAACTGATTGTTGGACTTCTATTTAGAAAGGCTTAACATCTGTCATTGGAGATCTCTCAAATTTATTGCCCATGCCTCACAATGGTTAAGAAGCTGAATTTAGAGTTCAACAGAGCTGTGAAAACTGCTTTTTCCATCTATTGATGTTGCCGTTTGGGGGCCTTCTCTTGTTCCTTGCTGTCAGTCCGGGACCCATATTTTCTTTCTGTTAGACATATTTTATCTTCCAGACCATCTTATCTTCTAAACAGGAGCGGGTGATATGTTCCACAATATGGGTTTTCTGCTATAGAATTATGCTAATATGTCTTCATCTTTGGATCACCTCTGAGGCACCTTGCTGTGAAAGGGTTAACTTCAGTTCCCTTACAGGGTTCCTCTCAGTGCCTTTTGTCAGACAGACTTTTCTGACAGTTATTTGGTGACTGCTTGTATTTTAACATATGACAAAGGTGATCTAATGTCTCATGAAAAAGGTGGTATACATCAAGGTTCCTCATGTTGCCTCTCACACATAAGCACAATTCCCATTGTATTTTATGGAGATATCCTCTGCTAATGTGGCTAATAGTATCTTGAGCTTCCTAAATATGAGTTTTACAGACAGACAGCACTTGGAGGGAACATCCAATAGTGAGGCTTATACACAACTTCCAAGAGTTAGCAGTCATCTATTGAAACTGAACAGAGACCCTTTATATGTTGTGTCAAAGTCATATCTGCTGACTCATTTAACAAAAGCATGTTTTTACTTTTGCTAGCGCCTAGAATAGCAAGAAAATAAACAATAAGCAAGAAGTTGCTTTTATGAAAAAAGCATCCTAGTGCCTCTGACTGTAAACCTTGAGGCACTGTACTTCTGAATAAGACAACAGGAAATATATTTCTACACATTGACAAAAAATAACCACCCTCCAGTAGTTTAGCAAATGTATGCAGCTAAAGGTGTCCAACAAGACATAGATAAAGAGTAAAATGCACTAGTTTTTGTGAAGAGCAGAGAATACCCATCCATATAAATGACAGCACTAAAAGAGAAGATACCTATGGAATGATGTTTTAATGTGACTTACAAGTGAGACCAAATAAAAGAAATGCCAGAGACTTCAGAATATTAGATACATAACACCACAACCGCCTTACCACTAGCAGTTACTAGCCAATCATTCTTCCAGATCCAAAACTGAACTTGCAGTCTTCATGTAGCTATGCATATCCCCAGTATGCCAAACTCATACTTACTGAGAGGTGCTACAACTTGGAAAAGAAAAGAACTCTGAGTAAAGTTGGTGCTCAGATCCTCTGGGCATATTTTCAACTATGTTAAGACTTCAGAATTTGTATTATTAAAGGTACTCAGTGAGTATTAAAATAAAGGTAGAATTGCATTCAGATTATAGATGCCCTTCGCAGGTACCTAAAGTCCTTTATCTTATTCCAGACATTCTTTCTTGCTGTAGAAAGAGTAGGGTAAGGAGTTGCTTTGTGCACTGTATGCTCCAGGTTAATGTGGGGAGACTGTTAGGATTTACCAAGTTCAAAGAATTTAACAACTCTACACCTCAGGTGGGAAAAACAATCAACCTGATAGGAAGCAGGATCTCTTCCAACCCCAAGGTAGTGGTCGCATTGCACTTCTTTTGCATAAACAGCCCATCTAGCCAGGCTTTGCGTTAATCCATGAATTTCACACAACTTGGCTTTTGGGCTTTAGATTGAGTTTTAAGAACAGCAATTAAAAAAACATTTTCCAGTTTGTAAATGAAGGTAGTCATCGATAGTTAAAATAAACACAGAAATGTAAATATCTTGCAATGTATATATTTTGTAATATATATATTTTACAATGTGCATGTCAAGGAACAGAAACATCTCTTGATGAAATGCCAGTGAGTAGGCTGGGGGTGCAGAAGAAGTTGGGAGGGGACACAGCTGGGACAGCTGACCCTAACTGCCCAAAGGGATATTCTATACCATATGACATCATTCTCAGCAATAAAAAATGGGGGGAAGATGATGATAAGAGTTATGGCATTTGTCTTCCCAAGTAACGGTTACACACAGTGAAGCCCTGGTTTCCTGGAAATGGCTAAACATCTACCTACTGATGAGAAATAGTGAATTAATTCCTTATTTTGCTTTGCTTGCACGTGCAGCTTTGTTTTACCTATTACACTCTCTTTATCACAACCCATGAGCTTTCTCACTCTTGCCCTTCCGATTCTCTACCCCATCTCCCTCTGGGGGAGAGTGGGAATGTGGCTGTGTGGTGCTTAGCTGCCTACCGGAGTTAAACCACAACACCTACCCAGAAGCAAAAGACCAGTGTTCAATTTTGAACGTACAGTGAAGTGTCTAATTGTTCCCCACAAACATGGTACCCTATGCAATACTTATGTTGAGTGAAGGGTGGCAGCAACGCTGCACACAGTCTGCCAAATGTAGTTTTAAAATATATCAGAACGAACAACTGCAAGCTACCATAAGAAATGCAGTCATAAGATGTGAATGAGGGAGTGGTTTGGTTTAGGTTCCATACCTGAAATAGGAGCAAAGCTCCAGAAGACAGGTCAACACATAAAGAATATGATTTACTTTACTCCATGATACAAAATAATACAAAATACGTATGACAAGTTACCCCCAAAATTCTGTTCAACTCAATCGCATTTTATTTTTAGTATTTTCCATCTTTGAAAATGGAGTGCAACACCATTATATTGCTTCAATTTTTTTAAAAAGAGGCCCCTCATATTTTCAAAATATTTCCTTTATTGAATTCTTTTTTGCTGAAGCTGCATGTTGGTAAAACAAAGTAATTGCCTGAAAAGTTTTGATTAGCTCTTATCAAACACACCCTATTACATTCAGTATTTGTTTACATTTTAGCACTGTATATATTTAAGCACTGGAACAGCTAGAGTTTTAGAGAAAGTAGTATGTGTTAAGTTCTCTAAAGCAAGCCTAGTATACTCATACAGACACTATGCTACTGCAACTGCTCTATCACATAAATTACATATGACATCTTGGACTAACTCAAACAACAATCCTTTTGTGAACTGTCTGCTGGCACATGGCTAATTAACAATTAATTGCCTTCAACAAGATTTCTGCAGAGCAGATGATGTGCTATGCCCAGCAATAGCAACATCTCCGTGTTTTAAGAGACCAAATATAAAAAACTCTCAAATTTTATGATACTCACGAAAAAATACAGCTGTACCAGCTATGTGCCAGTCCCGATGCATGGACTTCTTTGTCTTTCACAGCTAATCCACTGGAAAGGCAAATGGAGAAGATGGAAGAGTACCAGATTATATATAATTTTGTATCTGCTGGACAATTATTTTCCCCAATGACTTGTTAAAAGTGAGCACAGAAAATCAATGACAGAAGAACCTTGCAGCAAAATGATGGACATCCCATTTACGTGCGCAAAGCTCTGTGTCTAGAGGAACCAAGAACAGCAGGTAGATTTCTAATTTGCTGGTACAGATTTCAGTAGCCTGATAATGGGTACGGTGGGAGGGCAAGAGAAGACATGTATGAATTGCAACTGCACTCTTTCAGAAATAGATGGCATCTATTTGGGTGTTAGGATTCAGGCACAGAACACAAAAAGGGCATATTCTTACGAGCAGGAAAAAGCTTTTCAGAAACTCTTAAGAAAGTCATGAGTGTTATTTTAACATGTTTAAAGCAGAGATATGAAGAATATTATTTAGATGATTCAGAATATTTCTAATAGTTCCTACTCCATGTCATCCTCTACTCCTATCCTATCTACAGGAAAGCTAAAACTGATTCTACAGTGTTTGACTACATTGAAAAGAGAAGCTTAAAATACACTTGTCTGAAATTCTTTTCAAAAGTCTGGCACTGAGTAGAATCATATTACCAGAAACATTTAACCTAATCCATAGAAAACCAAATGCATGAGAGAAGAAGAAATTTTGCAGAAGGTCATTTCATGCATAATTTGTGCCAAAGGCTTATGTTTGACTTCCTCATCATCCTAGTGTTTATAGGGCAAGTTATAGGCAACATATCACGCAGAGAGGAGACATTTCATATTCTCCAAGACATGTAGTTCTTCTGGCTTCAGAACAGAAGGAAAAATGAGAAGTTTGGCTCTTCTCTCTTTGCAGTCTATAATAAGAAAGGTGGTAGTAGAACTGCTCAGTGGAAGGAAATAACCGGTGGGAGCAAAGAACATCATTATGCTTTAGTTTAGGCACAACATCTGGTGAATGTACTCCCCAAAATAGTATCCTATTTCTTAAACTCCTTCTCTAAACTGATTGTTACTGAAAACATGGAGCCAAATGGACCTCTATTTGTTATCTTCTGTGGAAGTTCTTACACTCAGAAAGCTCAGACAAGCATGATTATTATGATTATCATTATTAGCAAGGTGCCTGTGCTACAAGTATAATCCTGATTTAACAAAAAGGGTTGAATTATCACTGAAGCTATATGCATGCTTTACTCAACACTGTCTGAGAAATGGTCGTTGGCATGACATTGTCTAGTAGGTGATACTGTGATGAACACACTCAAAACTATATTGAACAGATCATTGCAGGAAATGCTTTGTGCTGTTGAAATGGAAAGTAATTGGCCATTGATTTCTGGAGTGAGGGAGCAATGGAAATATTAGAATGAAGTAAAGTATTATTCTGATTCATTAAATCCATGAAATCTTTGAGAATAAGAAAGTCAGAGGACGGATGGATCTTTTAAATACTTAATATATTAAGGTTAAAAGTTTGAAATTTCACCTGACACAGAAAGGACTAATGAATTGCTAGCTTGCAATTCATCCTGGACTAAAATGCAATTCTATTAGTTTCAGTAAAACTGTGCCCTGAATTAATATGTTCCAATATCTACAAGAATATAAACTGATGTTTCTTTTCTTGTAGGAAAAATTCTTTATGTTGAGGAATGCTAGGCATCAATTTAAAAAACAGGTTTTTAAGTAAGTTTTTCTGAATATTGTTCTAGTCATTATTTCCTGATGACTAGAAGTGTCTAGTTAACTAAAATAGGAAGAATACTAATAAAACTGTGACCAGCAGCTTAAGTTCTCTTGACAAGAGCCTTGAGCAAGGAACAGAGCATAGTGTCCCTCTTCTACAGCTGAGCTAGTCAACCCTTTGAGACCCAGAGTGATGGTTATAACTGCTTTCGGTAAAGAGAAAACTTCTAGATGCGATACATTTACACAGGCAGAGATAGTTTCCAAAGCAGATGCTTTCTATTGTGCTGCTTGCATATTCAACTCAAAGGAAAAATAATGTATATTCATTTGCTGTATGGCCAATAAGTCTGCAACACAGACTGCACTTATTAAACACTGATTTTGTGAACTGTAACACAAATCACTGTATACCAAATGTTACTATATACTGAAAAGCACACTGGGTTTTCTGCACTGACCTTTACTGCAGTACTATGATTGTGCCACAGGATATTAACCAGTGGGAGTGACATCCTCCAAGCTAGACATCGATTTAATTTTGTGTTGATTGCTACGTGACAGTGTTCGTACTGTATACTCTCATGTATGCATAATTTTTTTAACGCAGTGGCTCTACATGTTTTCTTGAGTTACTTGTTTCAGTGCTACTTTGCTAGCAGCATCCTGAAGTTCTAAGTACCCTTTTATGTTTGCAAATCAGAATCCTGGCCAGACACAGAAAACAACCCATCTATGAGTCCATTTGATTAAAACAAAATTTGGCTGCTGCCTAATGGCTTGCTCAGGAAGCGTTTGGGTTGCATTAAAATGAAGAGGCCAAAGAAAGTTCCTGAGCTGCATTCAAAATCTGATGTTAAAGGTCAAAATACCATAGTGAATGGCACCTAATCTGTATAATGGCAGAGCAGAAGCTTTCCAGAATTCCTCTGACCACCTCCAAAATTTACCACTCTACTTTATGCCTAGCTGAAGTGGATATAAATTAGTTTCATATTAACACAAATTCAACATCCAAGAAAATTTATTTGAAGAAAAGGTAGTAACTAAATGCAATAAACTTAACACACACTTAAGTTCTGTGGTTCACATTATTTTTCCATAGATAGTTTTCTTTTAATGAGGACTATTGTTTTACAAGACATTATTACAACATGACTCTTGTCAGGTAGGCAAAAATATCTGAAAATCTGTCCAAATCTATAATTTCCACTATATAAACGTCTTCCTATTCTAATTCTTGACTGAAAGTTAATTCTTGCTCTGCTCTTATAACTATGAAGGAAATAAAATAATTGACAGAAACAGTGCTAAACCTCCATTCTCAAATTTTGCAAAAAATAGAAGGTATTTAAACCTCCAGTGTTCCAAGTTCTAATTTAGATATTTCAGAAGATGTAGATACATCTTACATCTGTTTGTATTAAATAAAAAAAGGGTCATATTACAATGTATTCTGCTTACATTTAGCTTCTTCACATCCCCCTTTTATATTTTCAGTCTCTAAGATATCCTTAAAACGCCTTTTCCCAAATGACTCCTCATTAATTGTTCTTCACCCTATCATATCCACCCCTCCAAACCCTATATAGCTGAGCTTTACTCAAATGTAAAGCATTTCCATGCAATTATAGTAGGGGGAGAATATAATGCTGTTTATTTTATTTAAGGATTTGGGGTGCTGGGATGTTCAAAAAGCAACTGCTGATAAAATGCTCTTTCAATAACAATAATAGTCTCTCCTTTCTCACAATGCACCCCTAAAGTGTGGAAAAACGATTGCCTGCAAACTCCATTCCAGTTCTAAACATGACACTTAGAACTAAACAGCAATAGTAGGACATAATGGCCATTTAAAAATAATCCCAAAACTATAGTGTACTGCAGTCCCTATTGACATAAGAAGTCAAGCGATGTCTCCCAATATTTTCTACAGCAATCCATCAAAAAACTTGCACAACTGAAACTCACATGACAAATTAAGACCCATCTTTCTTTCACTTTGAATATTTTATTAATTTTTCTCTAGGGTTTTGGTTTTTCTTTTCAAGTAATATTTTCTAAGATTTTTCAGCTCATTGTTTGGAACAAAATAGTTTGAATATCATTAAATTATTCACAGATATATTAATATTTTTAAAGCTCATTTTAAGCAATGACAAAGATTTTCAGAAGTACCAGGACATTGAGACCTTCAGAAAGCTTTTTAAAACACCGAATTTCAAAAGCTGCATATGACGACTTCTGGAAAATCAGGTCCTTTCAAGAGGTAACAGTATGAGTATACAAGACTACTGCTCTGTGTTGGCCTAATCATTCAGTCAGTCAGCTATCAACCCAAATATGATAGCCAGTGCAGAGGGTATTCATTCATTCCACCTTCAAAAAAGACACATGCACCAATTTTCAAAAAAAAACCCAAAACCCCAAAAACCACCAAAAAAACAAAACCAAAACAAAACCCCAAAACCAAAAAACTTTTGATGACCTTCACAGAAAATGTATTAGAGTGTGATCAGACTAAATCATCAGTTAAAAGTATTATTTTAAAAGTGACTAACATAGTATAACTTTACATAGCATAATACTAGTGGGTAAGTGTTTTGGGTTGGGTTTTTTTGTTTGTTTGGATTTCTTTGGTTTGGGTTCTTTGTTGTTGTTGTGTTTTGTTTGTTTTTTAAACAGGCACATTCATAAAAACTGCCACCATAGTCAGCAGCAATGATAAGTCACAATCACCAGATCAGCTTTCTCAGGCTGGATTGCCCTGTAAGCATTTTACCTTCATTTCGGCTTATGCTTGATAATGCCTCTCAGAGCACAATTTTTAATATTTGTTTGCAAGGCATAATTACCTAAATGTAATCAGATACATCTTTACGATTAATTAATTTAAACATGTCTCTGGGCCATAATTATTTCTATATTATCATATCATAGAACAGTATCTTACACCATTATTTCTATTTATTATTTAACATTATTTATTATTTAATATTAAAAAAATTTTACCTCTAAATATAATCCTTGAATTTTTTTCTGCAATTTTAACTCCAACATTGTAATTATATTAATAAAATTTATTGTTCAAGTTAATGTCAAGATTAAGGACAAAATCCTGTTACTTTGTATATTACTTTGCATATTGGCATGAAGGCAATATATAAACCACTTAAAATGAAAGAGATGTTAGACATTTTAAATTAGGAGACATCTGAAATCTGCTCAAAACCTTGTACTTTTCATTAGAAGAGCAGCACTTCTCTTTGTCAGATGGATAATCAAGTTCCTACTGCAAAGAAGCCAAAGCCAAATCCTGGAGAAATTAAATGAAAGCTTGGATTTGAATTTTGCACTTAGTTCCTTCACTTGAGATTAGCTGAAAATATATTCACAAATACACACACACAAATATCTATGTTTTATGGGCATGGGAAAGTATGTTAGTATACAAGTCCTACATCTAGATATGATCAATTCAGTAGCTCATGGATTAAAATGGGCCTCCCATTTACAGTGTCTTTTTTTATTAATGTTGACTGACAAATATTATATGACAACATTATTATAAGACAACATACTCCAGATCAGGCGGGATATTTGCACCACTTTCTAAATGTAATATGTTACTATTTGTACACGGAGTATTTCTACAGTCTTCTACACTATTCCGCACTATTTCTACAGGTGCTTTCTAAGGAATGTAAACATGGTATAAATAGGAAGTCCATTCCTCATCAACAAAATTTAGCTATGTTTATTTAAGTTGTTAGCTTGGGAGCACTATGCCTAATTGCTGTAAGGAGTGATTCATAGAGCTGAACCAAATCTTGGCAGTTGCAAAAGAAACCAAGCCAAACTTGCCTGTTTTCATTACCAGGTATGAACTCTGACCAGATGTGCTGTGATCTAATAAACCTGTCAAGGGACTCTGTACGGACAGTAAATTCTGTGTCAAAACCAGGCACACCTCAGTGGCTGAAGCTAAGTTTTCACATCAGTGTTTGGATGCTATCAGATATCAAAATTAAACCAATTTAAAAACCTCACCTAGGTAGAAAACAAATGTAGAAATAGACTTCTTACGTCATCAAGGACAAACAAGGTGAGGGATAGCAGCAAGGATGCTCAGGAGAGAGAACTTCCCCACCCACAAGCATTCTTTACCAGAGTGAACCGTAAGTGCCTCAACGTTACTTCCCTGTTACCTTTTCTGAAGAGTCTAGTTAAATCTCCCCCTGACTAGCAGCAGCTTAGAAAATATATTCTATGACTGTTCTCTCAAACGGTTGAGATCTACAATTTATAGCTAAATCTTTGTTACGCAATTTATTTTTACAAAGAAAAGCCTCCTACTGTCAAATTGTCGTGTGTTGACAGAATGGAAAGGTACACTTGATTTTAGGTGTGTGGTTTGCAGCAGTTAGCTAATTAAAGTTAACAGCTATAAAAACAAGTTATATCACTCCTCTTTCCTTGAAAACTGCTTGCTGCAATACTAACAGATATCACAGAAATGCTGGTAATGTAGCAGAAGTTACTTGCTACATGCTGCTATTACCACTGCTCCAGCGATAGACCTTTCTAAACAGTAGCCTTCCTCCATCCCCCTTCTACACTTGAGTGGTCACTCTATTATCTAGAAAATGGGTTTCTCAGCAGGAGGTTTATGACAACAAAATGGGCCCTTGGCTCAGCAACCCAATGTTGTCAGAGCTGAATATCTGGCTGGAACAGGACTTGATATTCCTTAAAATAAGTTCATTAACTGTTTGACCTTTTCTACTTCCTAGGAAGATGAAAGTATCAATGCAAACCAAACACAACACTGGACCACCTAGGATGCCGCTACATCCGTTTATAAACAGAAATGTGTGTAAGAGTAGAAACCAGCCTCTTGCACACTGACCAGAAAGTACATCGCATGCAATGAAACCAACTAAAAGTCATTAACATTCTCAAACACTTTTCTGGTAGGTACACTGCTACGGAAATGCACTTTGTCTGCTGAGTTACGGTACAGACAGTCCCTTTGCCCAAACATTCCCACCTCCTGCTGAATTCCCAAGCTGACAAGTTGCTTCTATGTTTATCACTTTTGCGAGTAACAAAATTACTGGAAAACAGTAATAATTCTGCTTGTGCTCCAATACTGCACATTTTGTTGCTGCTGTTAATCTTAGTAACAGTCTAAACTGAGCAACTACATATCCATGGATTCCATTAACTAGAATGCAATAATGTCAAACTTCCCAGTGCTTTATGTTCATAACAACATACTTCAACACATTTTCAGATCCAATTACATCACTGATATATGAAGAAAAAAATATACAAGAAATAACTTTCACCCCGCTTTCTTCAATTATTTTCCAAGGGCTTTTCATGAAGACCATCACAAATTTGTCAAGTACTCCAGAAACCAAATTACTCTGTGGCCTTGTTCTGTATAAATCCCATCTTTCCTTTGCATGTTCGCTATCATTGCTCCCTAAGGTACCACTAACTGCAGCCACAGGCCTCCAAGGCTAGAACCCATGCCTAGCTTTAAACATTTAAGTAATCCAAATGACAACATCTATTAACAGCTAAACCCCAAAAGCCTCTATTACCCACAGACATGACCTATTCTGAATGCCCACAGACAACCATTCCTACTGTAGTGTCTGGAATCACTGTGCTAAAACAAATAGAAAATGAGGTCTTACTCATAGCCCGTCTGTGCCATTCTGTTCTCATTTCAAGTTGAGGAAGAGATTATTTGCATCATCCCATACCAGACATACGTGATTAAACATTACACAACACCAGAAAGAGACTTCAAAATAACTTCTGGCATAACCAAAAACAAATCAAGTTTTTGAATATGTGTCAGTTCAAATGACAATCAAAGGGATCTTTGCATTAAAGTTAATTTGCATACAAATATTAAAGTCGTAATACATCCTGGCTTTTCAGGTAACTGTAGCCTAAAGTCCTTGATCTACCTATGGCAAGTTTGTGTTGTGCAAATACTGCTGAGAGAAAAGGAAACATTTTTTTAAAAATCCGTATTACTATTTATTTCAAATGCAATTATACAGAGAGAAACTCAGACCAGAATTTCGAAGTTCAGATCTGGACTTTACATTGCAAAACAACTTTGAGAAGAGGTCAACTGAGTAAAGCTGTAGTCTCCTAAAGTGCTTTCGTCTCCAATGCAAGTGTAACAGTTACAATACCAGGGAACAAAATGAGAACATGCCTATGTGTAAGAAAAAGTTAAAAAGATCCTAACTCTGCTCCCAGACTGTGATTATAAAAATGCAAAAACCAATTTTTAAGTATCTTGAAAAGAAGACTAGACAGTAATTTGGCCACACTATCAAAGCTGCAATTCTTGGAGGCATTCCTGGTGCTATAGGTTTCACTACAAGGAATGCTGTCGAAGCAATCAGAGCAGTCCTCCTGGATTAGTAGTTTACAGCTGGCAGGTAAGCCCCCACCCAGTCACTGGCTCACTCCTCCACCAGCAGAATGGGGCAGAAAACTGGAGAGGCAAAAGTAAAAATAAAAATAATAAAAAAAAACCACAAACCACCCTCCCAGGTTGAGATAAAGACAGTTGAATGCCTGAAGAAAAATATAAACAACCACGGGGGG